>JBBMOL010001519.1:0-5000 GCA_037954665.1 Laguncularia racemosa | reverse complement strand
TTTTTTCCCGGGGTTTTTCCCCCCCCCAAATTTTAAAAAAAGGGGGAAAAAAACCAAAACCCCCTTCCCCCAAAAAAGGGGGTTTTCCCCAAAAAAAAATTAACAAAAAAAATTTTTTTTTGGGGGAACCCCCCTTTTTTTTTTGGGAAAAAAATTTTTTTTTTTTGGGGGAAAAAAAATTTTTTTGGGAAAAATTTTTTTTGGGGTTAAAATTTTTTTTTTTCCCCAAAAAAACCCCCGGGTTAAATTTAAAATTTTTTTGGGGCCCCCAAAAATTTTTCCTTTAATTTTTTGGGGGGGAAAATTTATTTTTTTCCCCCAAAAAATTTTTGGTTAAGGGGGGTTTTTTAAAAAAAAATTTTCCCCCCCAAAGGGGGCCCCCCCCCAAAAAAAATTTTTAAATTTTAAAACATTTTCCCCCCAAAAAAAAAATTTTTCCGTGTTTTAAAAAAGGGGGAAAAAAAAAAAAGGGGGGGGAAAGGGGTTTTTTTTTCCCCCCAAAAAAAAAAAGGGAAAGGGTTTTTTTGGTTTTCCCCCCCCCCCCCCCCCCCCCAAATTTTTTTTAAAAAAAAAAAAATTTTTTTTTTTTTTCCCCCTTTAAATTTTTTTTTAAAATTTTTTTAAAAAAAAAACCCCAAAAATTTTTTTAATTTTTTTTTAAAAAATTTTAAAAATTTTTTCCCCTTTTTTTTTTTTGGGGTTTTAAAAAATTTTTTTTTTTTCCTTTAAATTTTGGAAACCCCCCCCAAAAAAACCCCCCCAAAAAATTTTTTAAAAAAAAATTTTTTTAAAAAATTGGGTTTTTTAAAAAAAAATTTTAAAAAATTTTTTTGGGAAAAAAAACCCAAAAAAAGGGGAAAAAGGGGGAAAAAAAAAAAAAAAATTTCCATTTTTTTTTTAAAAAAAAAAACCCCCCAAAACCCCCAAAAAAAAAAAATTTTTTTTGGTTACCAAAAAAAAATTCTTTTTTTTAAATTTTTTTTTTAAAAAAAAAAAAAAAAAAATTTTTTGGGGTTTTTTTTTATTTCCAAAAGAAATTTAAAATTTTTTTTAAACCCCTTTTAAAATTTAAAACCCCCCAAAAAAAGGGGAAAAAACCCCCCTTTAAAAATTTTTTTTGGGGGGGGCCCCCCTTAAACCCCCAAAAAAAAAAAAGAAAAAAAAAAAAGGGGAAGGAAAAAGGAAAAATTAAAAATTTAAAAAAAAAAAAAAAAAAAAGGGGGGGGGGGGGTTTTTTAAATTTTGGGGGGGAAAAAAAAAAAGGGAAAAAATTTTTTAAAAAAGGGGGGCCTTTAAAAAAAAAATTTCAAAAACCCCCCCAAAAAAAAAATTTTTTTCCCCCGGGGGAAAAAAAAAGGGGGGGGGGAAACGGGAAAATTTTTTCCCCCCCGGCCCAAAGGGGGGCCCCCGGGGGGGATTGGCCCCCCCCTTTTTTTTGGGAAAAATTGGGGGGTTTTTTCATTTTTTTGGGAAACCGAAAAATTTTTCCCCCCAAAATTTTAACCCAAAGTTTTTTTTAAAAAATTTTTTTTTGGGAAAAAGGGAAAAAAAAGGGGGATTTTAAAAAAATTTTTCCAAAATTAATTTGGAAAAAAAAAATTTTTTAAAAAACCCTTAAAAAAAAATTTTTCCCCTTAAAATTTTGGGTTTTTTTAAAAAAATTCCCAAAAAAAAATAAAAAAACCCTTTTTTTTTTTTTTTTAAAAATTTTTTTTTGGGGGGTTTTTTTTAAAAAAAAAAACAAGTTTTTGGGAAAGGGGGTTTTTAAGAAAAAAAATTTTTTTTAAAATTTAAAGGGGCCCTTTTTTTAAATTTTAAAATTTTTTGGGCCCCCCCCAATTTTTGGGAAAAATTTTTTTTCCTTTTTTTTGGCCCCCTTTTTTTTTAATTTAATTTTAAAATTTTTTTTAAAAAATTTTTAAAAGGGGGTTTTAAAAAACCCGGGGGGGGGTTTTTTTTTCCCAAATTTTTTAAAAAAGGGGGAAAAGGAAAAGGGGTTTTTCCCCCCCAAATTAAAACCCCCCAAAAAAAACCTTTTTTTGGGGAAAAAAAAAAACCCCCTTTTTTAAAAAAAAAAATTTTTTCCCCCTTTTGAAATCCCGTTTTCAAAGTTGTCTAAGCTTCTTTAGCCATGTTTGCTGCAACAATCTTCGAAAATATTGACTCGTGAACAGCTTGTTGGATGAAGAATAATGCCTTGTTATCCCTTTTCTTTTTTTTCCTTTCAGCCTGGCCTCTTCATCTGGATCTTATAGCTATGTTCAACCAAGTCCCAAAAATCTTGCGACTTGAACAGGGTTCTCATTTTGATGCTCCAAAAATCGTAGCATTCACCTGAAAGATAGGAATTGCTGGTTGAGACAAATTCCACAACATTGTTGGTTGCCATGTGTTTCACGCCGGTTTCAAACAAACATGGCTCTGATACCAAATTTGTTGGGAAAGTTACAGAACACTGTAAAGGAAAACAGAGCAAGTAAAAGATTGTGTGCAGATCTTTTGGAGCAAAAACAACCTCATTCCATAAAATAAGTTTGGTCTCTTAAATAGGCTTTACATAATAACTAACTAACACATAAATAGGAGATTATTTTGTCACTAAATCTGATGTTTATCTAAGCTAAAACTGATGAATAACAAACTAAGATAAACTTAAACAAACTGATATATCTTTTTGAATCATCCTTCAACATTGCCTGCCTTCAGCTAACTGAGAAGGCTGAACTTTTCATTATCAAAGCATCCCGGTGGCTGTAGAGAATATGATAGCAGAAGATATTTTTAAGGGGTAAA
Organism: Laguncularia racemosa; assembly: GCA_037954665.1. Taxonomy (NCBI): domain Eukaryota; kingdom Viridiplantae; phylum Streptophyta; class Magnoliopsida; order Myrtales; family Combretaceae; genus Laguncularia; species Laguncularia racemosa. Next base: position 2,207 of record JBBMOL010001519.1, on the reverse strand, counting down.
CCTCCGTCACTAGAAGCAGCGATCCCCACCGTAGTGGTGGCAGTTAAAGTCATCATGTTGATGGAGTTGAGAAGGAGATTGTTCCAATTATCTCTTTGCTTGCCTACATTTGCATGCGACTCGATCCTACCTTACAGCCTCTAGAAAGCAACCATCTCGTCATGGTCATCGTGACTTCGTGTGTATCCGAAGCAATGCCATTAATGTGTATAGATTTAACCTTTGCTAGTATTCAGTTTCTTCAATCAGTTTTCTAAATGATATCATCTGTTTTGGGTTCGAAACACGGAGTTTTTGGAGCTTGGAGTATTGGATGGAAGCTCTAATTCCCGAAGAAGAAGAAGGAAGAGGAGGCGACGACAAGAAAAGGGTTGAAGACGATTGTACAGGGAAGCCATTAATTGAACTAGTTCCCGGTTTTTGTGTAATAATAAAGAACAATGATTTGTCGAAATATTTTGGCTCTTGTGTACGATAAATTCAGAAATGAAAATTTCAAAGATAATGTCTGGGGAGCATTAAGTTTTATACAAAATGTGGTTTTGTGTGTGTATATATATATATATTATATGTAAATTAAAGAGTAAAAGTAATTAAATAAGAAACAGTTAGTAGTTGAAATAGTCGACCGGAATTGAATATACGGTTATGACTTCTTGTTTTGAGCTTTTGATCAGACCCTTTCTCTCCCATTTATTTTCAGAAGCAAAATTTTCGCACCTTTTTGTCTGGGTATAATTTATGTTGTTGCCCTTAATAAACCCACTCGCCCTCACGAAAAAAACAATAATGATAAAGTGAAAATCATACGTCTTGGTTTTTCCCAACCTAAAAATTAAATTACTAAATTCCTAAAATTGTGTCCGTCTTAAATGCTAAATGTAGTATTTGAAATACAATTATCGATAAATAATATTAAGTTAACACTGCAAAAGGTTTTCTTATTTATGGGCAAAGGATTATTTATTTTTATTTAGTTATTTTTTTGCCAATTTAAGGGCATGATCAATGAAATTATTCGATGGAAAGATTTGCTTTTGACCTTTCTAGTTTTTTTATCTCACTTTTTAAAAAGGGTTTAACCGTAAGATTTTATATTACATATGCTACACAATATGCAATGTAAATCTCACAAAATGTTCACAAAAATATTTTTTGTCCATCCAAAGCAATTAAACCACTTTAAAAAAAATAAAAATAAAAAAATGGAGTCAAATGACGCAAAATCAAACCAAAACTTGGGAAAATTGAAAATTACTTTTGTCCCTTTTTTTGGCAAAGGGTTTTAATCAACATCAATAAAAGCATCACCTTGATGGTAGGTGCATGACCCACCTAGCCCTGGGGGGGCAGGGGAAAGAGGGTGTGAAAGAGGGAAAAAAGAGAGAAGAAATTATAATAAAAACACAATTATAAAATACCGTTTTTTTTAAAAATTTGTTTGGTTTATTTATTTTTTATTTATTTTGCATATGTTCAAAAATATGTATTTGTTAAAAATAAGATTCCAAAAAATAAAAATAAAAATATGTATATACTTTACTTATAAAATTAATCACCTAACATATTTTTCTAAAAAGTTAAACATATTATCCATTACTTTTTTTTTTTCCAAAATACCAATTAATACTTCTTTTTTAATACATAAAAATATTTTTTTAAACAATTTTTTTTACTATATGAACTTCTATTTTTCAATTTTTCATTTTCTAATCACTATTTTTATATAATTATAAAAATAAAATATAAATAAAGAAAAAAAAGGCAGTAAATTATTTTTTTTCCTTTTTAATTTCAAGATACCCACCAATGTAGGTAATTCACAACCCACAAAGCTCTAGTGAGTCTTTGTCAACCGTCCTAAGATTAGGACAAGGGAGTCGGCAAACACATGAATGTCCCCTTTAAAATTATAAGTTCTACGAAGTCAAATAAAGACACACATACATACATACATAAAATATATATATATATAGAATAAAGTAACCCAAAGTTTTAAAAAATTTTTTTTCTTTCCACTTAAAATTAAACTTTCATATGTTTTTTCATCTAAAACTTAAACCTCTTTAAACCTACAACAAAATCCAACCTTTTAAATTGAGTTATACAAAATTTTTCTTTTTCTTTCCCATCTAACCTGTTGACGTGGGAAACTTTTAATTATTATTTTTATTTTGTAGAATTTTATATAGCATCAAAAACACAAA
>JBBMOL010001518.1:0-37323 GCA_037954665.1 Laguncularia racemosa | reverse complement strand
TTCTACTAAATGCAACCTTCTCCATGAAAGGTAAGACAATTTGAATTTAAACAACAATCCTTAATGCTACTCAATAACTACTTCAAGTTAATGGATGTTTGAATTTCAAACATTTTCCTATTCTTCACACAATTTCAAATCTAGAATTTACACCCAACAATATTCAATTCTGAAATCATATAAGGATCACACTTCCCTTTTTACCAAAAATATTGTATTTCCAATTCTACAACAAACACTAGGAAATACATTTCTTATTTTTCCTTCAAAGTTCATGTTAACAACAAGATGATAAGGATTAACAATTGCTCCACATCTATAATAACAAGAAACAACTACAACTCCTCGATAACACAATTAAACAATTCAATCTCCACTTCACAATTTCGGATCAAGATGTTAAGAATCCTAAATTCTGAAATCTCAATTGCAAAAATCCCTTCTCTTAAACCACAAGCTTTGATATCAAAACATGATGTGCCTAAAACCAAGTCTAAGCACATGTAAAACCAATTTGAAAAACAATTAGGCAATGTCAATCAAATTAGCTTCCAAATGTTGCTAAATCCTCAATGCTTGTAACCAATTCCACAACACCATGTAAACAAGATTGAAATGATGAAAATCACAATAATGAAATCCTCAATTGAAAATACTAAATACACTTAAAATCCCATGAGATTATTACACAAAAACAACAAGAACAAAGCCGTGATCCACTTTCCCAACAAAGCCAATCCACGATTCAAAATGAAGCAAAAATTGATGGTAATAATAAGTGTTAAAACCAATCAATCTTATAACATAATGAAATGATTACAAATGCAATCAGATCTGACCAAGAACAATCTAATTCAACCCTAGATATAAGTCACTAGTGATGAAAAGGAAATTACAATAAAGAAAACTTGATATTACTCACAAATTCACTTTGAGGCCATTCACCACAATCTCAATTTTGGAATTGAAATTGATAAAAGCAATTTTGGAATTAGGAAACCTTAACCCTCAACACATGAAGTGTTTGTTTTTCTAAAAAATATCAAAAGTCCCTCAAAACCCTACTTAAGAAAATATTTATACTTGCTCCCTTTAAGGTTAAAAAGTCCTCAAAATTACAATTATGTCACTATAGGGTGGTCGGTCCTCAAACACAAATTACATACAAATAAAAGTGTCCCAAAAACTTGCAACAAAAATAGTTTTAAATAAATAACAAACAAATAAAAATAGTCCTCAACATGCCGGGTCTTCAAATCAACTCGTCGGTCCAACTCATCTTCGGTTTAGGTCGGTATAGAGATAACCCACAAGTTGAGTCTTTGTGAGTTTGTCTACCGCCTTGTAAAGCATGATAAGTGTTCCTGTTGGAATATACAATACATGAATAATAGAAAAGAGGTTAGTAAGCAAATAATTCTGAGGTCGATTTGCTAAAAAATGACCCTCATCGCCAAGATTTAAAATCCTTTGGTTCTTGCTCTAATGATAGGTCTTGTAGGATTTTGATTCCTATCAATTGCCATGATGAACTTGAAGACTTTGGATGTTTCAATGGAACATGAATTATAGCTGCCTTTATAGCTAGAATGAAAATTTACTAAGATCAAATTAATAAACAATATTTTTCAACATTTTCTTATTACAATTTGTTTTAACAAATCAATTATTCAATTTCATCATCTTCTCTAGGATGATTTAAATCAATAAAAAAAAAATTCCCCTATTGGTTTAGCTAATTAGGTTATGCTTTTTTTTTTTTCATTTTTAATTGTAAAGAAAATTTACTTAAAGTGAAACTATTACTCAGGTTGATTTTATTCAAGTTAACCAGATCTAGAATCGACTAAAAAGACTTAACCTACGTTTCCTAATTCTAATATTTAGCCCCAAAAACTCTGTTTTTATTCTTTTTTCATATTTATTATTCTTATTTATTTCTATTATTTTTTATTTTTCATCATTTATCTATATTTATTTATTTTTTTCCATTTTAATTAGTTTATTTTTTATTTGAATATTTGGCTTATTTTTAAAGAAAAACGAGAGGCAAAAAATGGGGTATCTACAGCTATATCTCTTCATAGTGAAGTTTGAATAAGACTTTACCATGAAAACAAAAGAGACACCATTTTTGTCTCACAAATTATTTTCCAAGCAAGTTACTAGCTTTTGTGGGTGGATTTTCTAAAAATGATTCTTAACGTCAATGCTAAATGTCAAATTCAAATCACTATCCCTTAATGATAGGATTTTCTAAAATGATTTTCATCATCAATGTTAATTCTAATTCCAAGTCATCATCTTGTAATGATGAATTTCCTAAAATAATTTTAATGGCAAGTTATCACCTTTTGATGATGGATTTTCTAAAAAAAGTCTCTAATGTTATCATTAAATTTTAAATCCAAGTCACTACCTTTTAACGACAGATTTTCTAAGAATGGTTTTCAATGTCAACACCAAATTTTAAATTGAAGTCATTGTCTTTCAATGACAGATTTTCCTAAAAGAGTGGTATTTCATCAAATTCAACATCAAAGTTAATCGCAAATCTGGGTCATCATCTTCTAATGATGGATTTGGTAGTCCAAATTTTTAAAACCTAGGTCACTATTTCCTAGGGATAGGTTTCCTTTCTTTAAAGGGTAAACCCCTAAATTCAAAGTTTTAAATCTCAAGTCACTACCTCATAAGGATAGATTCAAATTTAAAGGGTAAACTTTTGATTCCAAATTTTCTAATTCCAAGTCATTGTCTCATAAGGATATATTTTTTCAAAGGGTGAATCTCTTAATTGAAAATTTTTAATTTACAAGTCAATATCTTATTAAGATAGATTTTTAAACCAAGAACAATTTTCAAACTAAGATGCAATTATTTTGGATGAACAAAACTTTTTATAGGGAGTTCAAAACTTATTAAAGGTACTTTATCTTTTTAATTGAATTTTCCTAAAAAGGCAATGGGAATTATCTTGGATGGATAATGTTTTTCTTATTGTCTTGGATAGAATAATCTTCTCATGGGATGCCATCTTGAATAGACAAAAATCCCTAGTTTATCTTAGATGGACAAAGACCATTATAGAAGCTATCTTAAATGGATGGGGGTTCTTATTTTATCTTAGATTGGATGAAGCTAGCCATAGGAGCTGTCTTCAATGGATGAAGTCCTTAGCTCATCTTATATGGATGGGATGGCCATGACTATCAACTTTATGGTAAAACAGCTAAATGCTAGATGAACAACAACTTATACTCAAAAGGTGTTATGATAGCTAAGGGACCTAGACTTGATCTAACTAGAGTTTAATTTTTTTAAAAAAAATTCCTTGTTTTCTTTTGAGAATTGCTTTTTTGAAAAAAAAAATTCTTAGAAAAAATAGATTTTTCTAGAAAAAAAAATGCTAACAAATAGAAAAAACTCCGCTAGCTCTAGGAGTCGTACATTTGCAACAAAGTTGTCTCAATGCTCAATAATCATTCATTCTCTTATGTGATTGTCTTAAAGTTTGCTTTTGAATGCTAGTCATGATTCCTAGAACAAATTGGCTTCATGAATGATCAATTATTCTCTTGTTGCATCTTTGGATTTCTTGAAATAAATAATTTCAAATTTGGAGGCAAATGACCTTTTACGCTCTTGGGGTAGTATTCAAATATTCCTTTATATTCAAGACTTCAGCTATTTCCTACCTAAGGAATGAGTATCTTATCTTTTGAATTGTCTAATTCAAGAGAAGTTCTCTTTTAGGTCTATTTTCATTCTTGATATTGATTCCCAAAAATGCAATCCGTCTTGTAACTGATACATCTTGTCAATCGGGTAAGTCTTTCTCAAGACCTTAATGTAAAGCTTTTTGGTAAAGGTTTAATAAAGGGCTAGTTATGAAAGAAGACACACCCATTCCATCTCGAGTCTACAAGTCAAGAACCTCAAGGACAAAACTAAAATGGGCTTGCCTCAATTTTATGAGAAATTATTGCTCAAGATAGATTATTCCCTCTAATCAAGAGAGCTCTTAAGGAGTAGCATTGTGGGTGGGATCAGTAACATGGACTCCATAATATAGCCTATTTTAGAGACTATTTAGCTCACTTTTTTTTTCTCATTTTTCTTTCATTTTTTTTCATTTCTTTTTTATTACTTTTTTTTCACATTTTTTGCTCCTTTTTTTTCACTTTTTTCTTTCTTTTCTTTTTTTCTTTTTTACTTTTTCAATGAGCTCTTGAGGAAATTGAGATGATTTTCCCCTCCAATTTTCAACCTAAATGTAAAATCCTCAATATTTTGGTCACATATAATATCAGAATAATTAAAATATTGTACTAAAAGCCTTAAACATACCTTGTATAAAACTATAATAAAAGGAATAATCACATGAAGAGCAAACCATGAGAAATTATTGACTAAACAATAAAATAAATTAAAATCATAGACTTAGGATTGTCAACTAGGAATTTCGAGTAAATATTCACGCTTGAAATAATTAAATTAGCTTAAGCGTAAAATTTCGTAATAAAATGCTAAACCCTAATAAAAATAATAATATATAATAATAATAATATTAATAGTGTGACATTATATATATATATGCTGGAGACGGCATGGAGGACCTACGACCACTTAAGAGAAATAAACAAAAAGTAAAAGAAAAAAAAAAAGAGAGAAGAGGAAAGGGACGAGAGATAGAAGCAGGATGAAAGCGACGAGGAAAAAGGGAAAGTTGAAAAAAAAAATTCATATCTCACATATACAACTTCTGATCGATGATACGAGACTGCCAATGTATTCCTCGAGGTGAGTGCAACTCAATTAGATCAATTTTTCGCGAAACAGAGTTGATTTCTAAAAGTTGTGTATAAAGAATAAATAGGTGTAAAAATTATTATTTTACCTAAAACTAGTTATAATAGTTAGAGAACATTAGGTGGAGTGATCTAGACTATGTGTAGCATGTAATAATATACTTTTCCCTAAATTTTTTTAGGTAAAGAGAATTTTGGCTCGGAGATACCTAAAGATTATTTTGATTAAACCCTGAGAAAATGAGACCATGGTGAGTAGGACTCCGTGACGTATTGTATTGTATGTATTCTTGTTGTGGTACATGTGTTTGATACGAATATATGCTTATTTTCTATGTTTTAAATGTAGTGAGGGTTTCAAATTTAGTTCGTGATTGTGTATGCTCTATACATCATGGGCTGCCGTAATTATATGTATATATGTATATATATGTGCGTGGAATTCTGGGTGGAAGAAGTCGATCTCGAATTCTCACCGGGAGGGAATCACATATATATATATGTATATGTCTTGACGTGTGACAGAACTGGGCGAGTGGAGATCCCCTTGCTGCGTGTGTGAATGGAAACATTCCATTTGCTACCTATAGCAAGTGACTCATATGTACATATATAGAAATATACAAGCGTGGAAGGTGGCGTGGTGATTAAGCTGGGCAAGTGAGATTCCTCCGTAGAGAAGTGTATCGGGGTAGATTTCCTTTGTGACATGGCGTGATTGAGCTGGTTGACCGGGAATGGAGAAGTTAGGAATCAAATGCTATGTGGCATCTTGCTAGATGATATATATGTATACGTATATATATATATTTTGCTTTCGCGTCCTTCCTTCCTTGCAATGGCGTGATTGATTTGCAACATTGTTTGTTTGCTTCAATCTTGTGATGCTACTACTAGTTATTATATATACATATATGTATTTATGCTCCTAGATGTGTTGCTGGATGTAGAAGTGCCTCTGAAAATAGCTTGCATGTACGTGGGATAGGGGATTGCGACACGGGGAAGATTAGATGAGATAGGAAGTGGGGTGGCGGTATAGTATACACCGTGTATAGGTGATAAGTCGCAAAAGACCCTTATTTAGAGTAATGAAATTGTGCTTTATTGTTGAATTTTTAGATGATTTGTTGAAGAAAAGGATGCTTAATGGAATGAATGTCAATTTCAGGATTTCCTATAGTATTTTGGAGCTAAGGGAAGGAGTTTTGAAGAGTCGGATCAAGTTTGGAAAGAATTGGATACAATACATGTGAAGAAAAGAATTCTGGAAAGTACACAAGCGAGATATACGTCCATGTACTTTGCTTGTGTATACTGAACTGGATGTCTGGAAAGTACACGAGTGAGATACACGCCCATGTACTTTGTTTGTGTATATTGAAGTGGATGTCTGGAAAGTACACGAGCAAATTACACGCCCATGTACTTTGCTTGTGTATCTAAGTTTTGCTGCTGTGCAACGATGTTTCAAATACATGACCAATGTACACTCCCATGTACTTACTCGTGTATATTCACATAAGGACGCTTGGAAGAAAGCACGAGATACACTACTCGTGTATCCGCTCGTGTATGTATCCAACTCGGGTACATGTATAAATAGACCGTTAGTTGCCCTAGAAAGGAGGTTACGAATTTTGTACTTGCTCTGACTCTCATAACAGCAGGGGAAAGAAGATTCCGTCAATTCAAAAGGAGATTGAAGACCCACGAAGAAGAAGATTCTATCTTTAAAGGCTGTGACTATGAATTTTATTTATTCTTCCAGTAATTGTATTTCGTTTGTCCAATTTATGGAGGAGTAGACTCTAAATCTAGATTTTATTCGAAACTTCTCTGTCATGTGATGAAGATTCGGTTTTTAATGCGAAGTTGTTCACTTTCTTATGATTAATTGCATGCCCTTCAATTGTTTCTTAGATTCATAGATCCGGAATATGAATTTATACATGATATCATATTAGTTAATTGAGAAATTGCTTTTATGATTAGATTTAATGCAATTAATGAGATTTAATTGTTCTTCTAGAGATAGGAAACAAGAGTCTTCTGTTTACATCGATTATTTTGATGCGAATTCATGTGCTTTATGCAATTCTAGGTTGCTATTAATTAAGGAGAGATCCTATTTAATAAACCTAGGATTATATAGGTTAATATACTCGAGAAAGTAGTTAACTTGACTAGGGAATTCGACAGTATAAGAAGTCAATTACGTCAATCTTCATAAATCTAATGAATTACATGATAGAGAAGGAGTAGAATAAGATCTAGGTTGCTTTTGTTAATTGATAAATCTTCCGAACCATTGTTGTTAGTGAGTTATTAGTTTTAAGATTAGAGTAATTAAGTTTCAACCAACATATTTAAGCGTCGATTAGATAATAGGAACGGAGTTAGTACTAGTAGTTGGTGTATCTCTATGGGACGACCCTGTACTTGACACTATATTACGTCCACGGTAGGTACACTTGCCTATTGCAACGTAGTTAGAATTAGGAACAGGCATTATAAATATTAAAACTACGATTGGCAACGATCAAGTTTTTGGCGCCGTTGCCGGGGATACGCCAATATTAGAAACACTTTTTACCTATTAATTTAACTAATTTCTTTCTTTCTTTTTTTTTTTCCTTTTTCTTCCTGAGAATTTGGAGCTCATAATTGATTTATATTACGTTTACAGTGCATGACCAGAAGTCGCTCTAAGGAACTTGCTGTTTTTAATCCTGAGCCAAAGAAAATTATTCGTCGTTATCAGAAAAAGCAACACTCAACTGAGTCAACATCATTTGGTATTCAAGGAGAATCACTGAAGGAAGAAATGGCTGATCAAGTCAATAATCGTGCTCAAGAGCTGAATCAAGGAAATGTTGTTGTGGATCCCTCGAATCATCAACTGGTTGATAATAGAGATGGTCGAGTTAATGAGCCACCTAGAACCAATTCTGATTTTGCCAGGCCAAACTTGATAGGCGTTAGCTCTAGTATAGTCCGTCCTCGAGTGGAGGCAAATAATTTTGAACTTAAGCCTGCCGTGATTCAGATGGTGCAGCAATATACTCAATTTGATGGTTTACAGGATGAAGATCCAAATGCGCATATCCAACTCTTTCTGGAGATATGTGATACCTTCAAATTTAATGGAGTTAGTGATGATGCGATCCGCCTCAGGCTCTTCCCATTCTCTTTGAAAGGCAAGGCTAAGCAGTGGCTGAATTCTTTACCGAGGAACTCCATTACTACATGGCAAGGTCTAATTAAGAAGTTTATGGACAAATTCTTCCCTCCTTCAAAGACCGCTAAACTTCGAGCTAAGATTCAATCTTATCATCAGTATGACATGGAGACGTTGTATGAAACCTGAGAGAGATTCAAGGACTCAATGCGGAAATGCCCACACCATGGGATCCCAGAGTGGCTTCAAGTTCAGATATTTTATAATGGGTTGAACTATCAAACGAGACAAACAGTAGATGCCACAGCTGGTGGCACCTTGAACCATAAAACTCCTGAAGAAAGTTTGACTCTTTTTGAAGACATGGCCGCGAATAATTATGAATGGTCACATGGTAGGGGCAGAGAAAAGAAGGTGGCAGGCATTCTTGAAGTGGATGTGGCTACTTCTATCATGTCCAAAGTTGAGGCTTTATCTAGAAAGATCGACGGGCTGGCTGTCTCACAACATCAGCTGGCTATTGTGGAACACTCAGGTGGTGAGGAAGGGCAAACAGAGCAAGTGGATTATTTGGGGAACCCAATTCGGCCCCAGAACAATCCATACAGCAATACTTATAACCCAGGATGGAGAAATCACCCAAATTTTTCTTGGACTAACAACAGTAATATTTAGAAGGGCAATTTGAATCCTCCACCAGGTTATCAGAGGCCAATGGTCCAAAGTTCCAAACCGCCACTTGAAGATCTCCTCAAAAAATTCATAAAGGATTCAGAAAACAGACAGAAGTCCTTAGATTTGATTATGAAAATTCAAGACTCGGCTCTAAGGAATCATGAGGCATCAATACACAATCTTGAAAATCAGGTCGGTCAGATAGCTAAGCTTCTGTCAGAGAGATCTCAAGGTTCACTACCGGGAAACACGGAAACCAACCCTAGAGAACATGTTAAAGCTGTCACATTACGAAGTGGTAAGGAACTACAACCAAAGGTTCAAGAAGAAGAGAGTCGGGTGACTGAACCAGCAAAAGAACAAGTAGTTCTCAAAGAAGGGGGAAAGCATTCAAAAAAATCACCTAAAGAGAAATCATCACCTCCATTAATCCCAGAATACAAGCCCAATGTCCCATATCCAGCACGACTCAAGAAGGACAGAACATATGAGCACTATGGTAGATTTTTAGGGATATTCAAGCAATTGCATATCAACCTTCCACTGGTTGAGGCATTATCACAAATGCCACGATATGCAAAATTTTTGAAAGAATTACTATCGAACAAAAGGAAGCTTGAAGAGTTCTCTACTGTAATTTTAGGAGGAGAATGCTCTACGGTAATTCAGAACAAACTCTCAAAGAAGTTAAAAGATCGTGGGAGCTTTACCATCCCTTGCCTGATAGGGAATTTATCTGAAGAATGGGCATTGGCTGATTTGGGAGCCAGTATTAATTTGATGCCATACAAGATGTTCCAGAAATTGGGTATTGGAGAGCCGAAACCGACTAAAATGAGTCTTCAGTTAGCCGATCGATCAGTCAAATTCCTGAGAGGAGTAGTTGAAGATGTATTAGTGAAGGTGCAAGACTTCATCTTCTCGGCAGATTTCGTCATCCTTGACATGGAAGCAGTTGTGGAGGTCCCTCTTATATTGGGGAGGCCATTTTTGGCTACTGCTAGAGCCATAATTGATGTTGGGGATGGGAAGTTAGTGTTGAGAATGGGAAATGAAGAGGTCATAGTGAAAATGCCTGACGTCCTTAGACAAAGCCTGCACCATGATGATACATGCTATGCAATCGACTACCTTGACTTCGCAGTTTCAGATTCATTGCAAGACCTATCGATTGGTGATGCATTAGAATTGTGTTTGATGAATGGGAAGAAAGAGCAACCTGAAAATATGGCGATTAGAGCAGTTGTCAATCAGCTTAATAATAATCCTGAGTTGAGAGAAGAAAGAAGCTTTGAAGGTATGAATAGATCCACCATTCAAAGATCGAAACCTTCAATTGAGGAACCACCTGAGCTAGAATTGAAACAACTGCCAGACTACCTTCAATATGCATTTTTGGAAGAAGATTCTAAACTTCCAGTCTTAATTGCATCAAATCTGGATCGAGATCAGCAGGAAAGGTTATTGCATGTCTTGGGGCAACACAAGAAAGCAATTGCATGGAAAATTGCAGATATAAAGGGGATTAGCCCATCGTTTTGTACACACAAAATTTTGATGGAAGATTGTGTCAAGCCAGTGGTACAACCGCAGCGCCGACTTAATCCAAATATGAGAGATGTTGTAAAAAAGGAAGTCATCAAATTGCTTGTTGCAGGAATGATCTACCTGATTTCTGATAGCTCATGGGTGAGCCCCATTCAAGTAGTTCCGAAGAAAGGTGGTATGACAGTAGTACCGAATGAAAAAAATGAACTCATCCCGATGAGAACTATAAGTGGATGGAGAGCTTGTATAGATTACCGCAAGCTAAATGACGCATCTTGAAAGGATCATTTTCCTCTTCCATTTGTGGACCAAATGCTTGAAAGGTTAGCTGGTCATGCATATTACTATTTCCTCGATGGGATGTCTGGATATTTTCAGATTCCTATCGCACCCGAAGACCAGGAAAAGACAACATTCACATGCCCTTTTAGGACCTTCGCTTATCGATGCATGCCTTTCGGATTATGCAACGCTCCAGCCACCTTTCAGCGATGCATGATGGCTATTTTTGAGGATATGGTAGGAGACAAGATGGAAGTATACATGGATGGTTTTTCTATTCTTGGGAATTCTTTTGATGAGTGTCTACACCATCTTGAGTTAGTGTTGCAATGTTGTGAAGACACTAATCTGGTCCTAAATTGGGAGAAGTGCCATTTTATGGCAAAAGAAGGTATTGTCTTGGGTTATAAAATCTCTAAGAAAGGTATTTTCAAGGTGAATGGTCAAAGGTTTAAGCATTACTTTGGGGACAAAACAGTTTTGGAAGAAAAGGAGGAGCTAAACCTCATTCTCATCTCCATTTGAGCTCCACGGTTCATTACATCGAGCTAACGACGTTAAACAACAGCGCTTCTTGGGAGGCAACCCATATTGCTTAGGTAAGTTTTCTTCTTTATTTATTTATTTTTATTTTTATCATCCGTTGTTTTGGAGTAACTTTTGCAGGACAGCAAGCTACAGAGGGGCTAACCAAGTGTGGATTCTATGAAAGTCACCTTAATAGAGCTTCTTTTAAGCTCTAAGTGTGGGGAAATTCAGGATGGGAGACCTTTTCAAGGGAATGCAAGATGAAGTGATGACAGGTATGTACTTTGATCTGCACAACCGGGTACACCAGTCGTGTATCCGGGTTTTTCACACATGCTAGAGGGTGTCTAAATTGACTTTGCAATACCAAAGGGGAATACATCATGGTGTGCCCTCCCGTGCACTTCAAAATATGCTCATTGTGTACATATCAGAGATACACGAATAAGGTACACGCTCGTGTACTTGGTCGTGTATCTGACCCACAGAAGGCACAATTCGATACACGAACAAGGTACACGCTCGTGTACCTAGTCGTGTATCTAACCCACAGAACACCCCCTTTATATACACGAACAAGGTAGTGGCTCATGTACCTGGTCGTGTATTTAACCTACAGAATGCTCTCCAAGATACACGAACAAGGTACACGCTCATGTACCTGGTCGTGTATCTACCTACAGAATGCTCTCCCATGATACACGAACAAGGTATACGTTCATGTATCTAACCCACAGAAAGGATTCCAAAGTACACGACCAAAGTACATGACCGTGTACTTTGGTTGTGTATCTAATTTTTCTGCTTGTACTATAAAAGGACTCCTCACTTCACTCTGCCATTTACACGACCCATTCTCCATTCGTATATTTGACCCACTCACTCCCACTCTACTCCTCCATACCGTGGCTGTCCTTTCCACACTATAAACTTCTTCCGTTTCAAGGATTCAAGGTAAGTAAGTTCTCTCTTCTTCTTCTTCAATACTTATTTCAATAAGGTTGCTGCTCGGTTTTCTTTTACGACTACTGTACATGCTTGCCTCTATGATGATGGTATGATGAGTGATTTCGCAGTGTGGAAGTCGATTGTTGATAGATCTGTAGACATTTTGAACTCACATGAATGCATGTATGATTGATGTCTTGAGTGGCTGCCAAATAAATGAATCGACGGTTAGGGTTTGAACATGAATATTTGGGATTTTGATTTTGTGGGTTTCTGGAACAATGTTGTTGTGTTTCTTTTCCGATCTTCTTCTTAGAAACCAAGTTATGAGGCCATTTTTTTTTTATGATCACTAAACTATCACACCTAGCTTCTTAGAATCAAGATTCAAACTTTATCGTTTGATGATGCTTTGGGTGTGTTGTAGTTACATTGTTGGCCTTCAGGAAGGTAGGTTAATAATAGACTAAAGCCACAAGACCTGATTGTGAGAGTTCCTATGGTAATTTGTGCATGTATTAGATGGGCAGATACACAACTAGGTACACGGTTGTGTACCTTGGTTGTGTATCTCAACTGTGCTATCCTCCTCCTTGTTTCGGATCCCCAATGCAAGTCCTATCATTTTCTTTGTGTACTTAACAAACCTACCCTATTTTGAGACCATTGTGATTGATTCATATGGTCACAAAGACATGTGCAGTTAAACAAAAGTTTATTAAGAAGGAGAAGACTACCCCTGCTAAGAGGAAGCGGGATGGTGCTAGTTCATCCTCATCGACATTCTGCTAGCTATGCAATTGGTCCATCACCTGTTGAATCCCGGGAAGTCTCAATTCCTTTTCTGTTTATTTTTTCTTTTTATCTCTTTATTTCTCATTAAGTTCTTGAATGATAAAGACATTGGGGACAATGTCTCAATCTAAGTGTGGGGAAGGGGATACTAAAGAAATTTGATAAGGGTTGTGCTGAATTGTATGAGTCATTAAAAAATTTCCCGTAATTTTTGTTTTTCTCTTTTTGCTTGATAATCGAATTTTGAAATCATGATTGCAAATTACATAGTATTCTAGCATTTAGTGAATGAATTCCTCTAAAAGAGTGTTGTGCATGTCACCTTTGTTTTCTTTGGAACATTGATACTTAGTCAAAGTTATGAGATAAAATCGTTGTGAAACTCAAAGATCTTGAGAGCCATTTAATCTTTCATGAAAGGGCAAATGAAATGATTCTCTTGGTGATCCTTCTTAGAAGATCTCTTTAAAGTAATAATTTAATGAAAGCATGTTATACTTGAAAAATAAAGGATTGGTTAGTATGGGCAGGCTTTGGTCCCTCAGAAGAGCGAAGTTTGACTCCGCTACTAACTAGTCAAAATAATAAGTTAAGGTAATAGAGGTTCAATGGGGTTCCTTTAAAACCTGGTCACCTAAGGTCGTCTGGCCTAGGATCGGCCGACCGAGGAAATTACCGTAATAAAATAAATACCATAAAGCCAAAAGTTGAGAGGTCTTGTAACTTGAGTAATTAAGCCCATAGGAAAGCCCTCAATTGAGGGGATAACGTTCGTTAACTTGGGTGACGAGCCTAGGATTATCGGCTGAAAACTCGTTACATGGGTTGCAAGATTAAAAAAAAAAAGGATGAAACCAGTGTGAACTATTACAAAGAATAAAATCTTTGAAGAGATCAACCAAAAAGGAGGAGGAATCCAGGGGAAACATAGATGCAATGTATTTTCATTATTGATTGCTTCACTAAGAGAGATAATTGAGAAGATATTAGACTTTTTAATGGTGGTTGAAATGTACCACGTTTTCTTTTGCTTTGATTGATCTTGTGTCTAATTTTGATCATGAAAGCCATTGTTAAAATGACAAGGGTAAAGATTGGTCTACTCTGATTAATCCTAGAAATTTGACTAAAGTATCTTTGTTACAATAATTTCATGATAAGGTGAGAAGCACACATCAGATTGAGGGATTGCATTGAGCTTTAAAGATTAAAATTCACAAATGCTAATATCTGAGTAGTTTTATTTGGTAACGACAATCATGATTAATGAGAAGTTTGATCAATGTTTTGTTTTGCTTGAGGACAAGCAAAGACTTAAGTGTGGGGAAGTTTGATAAGTCGCAAAATACCCTCATCTAGAGTAATGAAATTGTGCTTTATTGTTGAATTTTTAGATGATTTGTTGAAGAAAAGGATACTTAATGGAATGAATGTCAATTTCAGGACTTTCTAGAGTATTTTGGAGCTAAGGGAAGGAGTTTTGAAGAGTCGGATCAAGTTTGGAAGGAATTGGATACAATACATGTGAACAAAAGAATTCTGGAAAGTACATAAGCGAGATACATGCCCATGTACTTTGCTTGTCTATACTGAAGTGGATGTCTGGAAAGTACACGAGTGAGATACACGCCCATGTACTTTGTTTGTGTATATTGAAGTGGATGTTTGGAAAGTACACGAGCAAAGTACACGCTCATGTACTTTGCTTGTGTATCTAAGTTGTGCTGCTGTGCAATGATGTTTCAAATACACGACCAATGTACACTCCTATGTACTTACTCGTGTATATTCACATAAGGATGCTTAGAAGAAAGCACGAGATACACGAACGAGATACACTACTCGTGTATCCGCTCGTGTATGTATCCAAACTAGGTACATGTATAAATAGACCGTTAGTTGCCCTAGAAAGGAGGTTATGAATTTTGTACTTGCTCTGACTCTCATAACAGCAAGGGAAAGAAGATTCCGTCAATTCAAAAGGAGATTGAAGACCCACGAAGAAGAAGATTCTATCTTTAAGGGCTGTGACTATGAATTTTATTTATTCTCTCAGTAATTGTATTTCGTTTGTCCAATTTATGGAGGAGTAGACTCTAAATCTAGATTTTATTCAAAACTTCTCTGTCATGTGATGAAGATTCGGTTTTTAATGCGAAGTTGTTGACTTTCTTATGATTAATTACGTGCCCTTCAATTGTTTCTTAGATTCATAGATCCAGAATATGAATTTATGCATGATTTCTATTAGTTAATTGAGAAATTGCTTTTATGATTAGATTTAATGCAATTAATGAGATTTGATTGTTCTTCTAGAGATAGGAAACAAGAGTCTTTTGTTTACATCGATTATTTTGATGCGAATTCATGTGCTTTATGCAATTCTAGGTTGCTATTAATTAAGGAGAGATCCTATTTGATAAACCTAGGATTAGATAGGTTAATATACTTGAGAAAGTAGTTAACTTGACTAGGGAATTCGACAGTATAAGAAGTCAATTACGTCAATCTTCATAAATCTAATGAATTACATGATAGAGAAGGAGTAGAATAAGATCTAGGTTGCTTTTATTAATTGATAAATCTTCCGAACCATTGTTGTTAGTGAGTTATTAGTTTTAAGATTAGAGTAATTAAGTTTCAACCAACATATTTAAGCGTCAGTTAGATAATAGGAACGGAGTTAGTACTAGTAGTTAGTGTATCTCTATGGGACGACCCTGTACTTGACACTATATTACGTCCACGGTAGGTACACTTGCCTATTGCAACGTAGTTAGAATTAGGAATAGGCATTATGAAGATCATTGTTCCGCCAAGTGTGAACTAAGTGATTAGGGGATTGTTGCCCCTTGACGGTTTCGAATCTAACCTGTCACTTGAGGGTTTAAATGTTCGGCACATAAGAGGCACCTGAGCCTAGATCACTAAAGTTAAGATGTTGTTATAATAAGTGATAAGAATAATTAAATTATGTGAAAGACCCAGGCTTTGGTGGTGGCTTCGAAATCCCCAACCCAAGGTCAAGGAAGGGTGTAAACCCTAGACTTCATGCTAGTTACCGGAAAACTACATGAGATGCTACATTCATGTGATTGTTCATGCATAGCATTTATTTGATAACTTGCTTGAAATTATTTGTGTTGTTGCAACACTGAGAGATTACACCCTATCTCATTAAGCTTTAGCTTACCTTCTTATAGATTTTTCCTTGCAGGTTGAGATTACCTAAACTTCCTGATGAATTGATGAACCAAGGTGAGTACTCGTCGCCTAACTGAGGGCATGTTTACGGGAAGAATGTGAGGATTGCATTAAGGTAGACATCAGTAGAATGGATTTTGTAATTGATGTAAATGTATTTAAGTGATCCGATAGGATCTTGAGTGTACCTATGGTGGTGCAATGGGACCCATTTGAGGCCTATTAATAATATTATAATTGATTGCTTTGTGAATAGGGAATGTTATTATTATGACTAATAAGCATAATACTGAAGATGAGATGCTTCGCGTTTGCTTAACGGAGGGTTAAGCAATCGTGGCAAGTTGTCACGAGGAGCCCTCAAAGTGAGGCGTGACACTAAAGCTATGAGGTGTATGCAGCTTTTAAATGAAGACTCTCCTCTATCTTAAATGAAATAAGCTATTTATAACAATAATTACCCTTAAATTGATGCATCTAAGGCAAGCATAAGCTAGTTTCATCCTTTTCCAGTGTAGGATGATTCTTGATAGGGTTTATTTTAAAAAATGCTTCTCTTAAAGGATTAGATGTGTTGGCAAGAGATAATGAATGCTTAATATCATTTTAACTAATGTACTAAGTTTAAGACAGACTTCCTTTATAGAATAAATCTAAATCCATATTATGTTGTTACTCAACTCTTAAGTGTACTCGGGTTAATGTTTTAGAGCATGGTTTGCCTCTTTTCATTCTAAATTTTTCAAATAATGGGATGCCATTCCTTTAATACATAAATTAAGGTTTGTCAACTTGATTCAACATTCACCATCATTTGCTTTAGACTAATAGGATTAAATTCACCATCATCACCAATGCCTCACTGGTGATGGTCTAAGTCCTTGAGACATACCCCTATGGAGTTGGGCCAACTTTATTTCATAGTTAAACAACTTGAAGGAAAGAGAAAAAGAATACACATAAGAAGCACTTTATTCAAATAGTTGGTGCTCATAAACATCAATGATAAAGTCTACTCTAAAAGAAATAATAGTGTATAAAATAATTCTCTTCTTTCAATTACAATAACTCCTTTTCTTGTTGATGGGCCCTTTCTCTTCTATTTTATGAAGGCTATCATGTTGATGCATGACCTATGTTGATTCGGAAGCAGACTTTTGTTGACTTTGACATTAGACCCATCTATCTAAATAAGCCAAAAATTGATCAAGTCTTGAACTTTGTGCTTCAACATCTAACAATCTTCTATAGAATGGCCTATCGACCTATTTGGTAATCATACCTTAGGCTTGAGTTAGTATCTTGTGGCTTATTACTTGATAGAGGTAGCTCAAAGCCTAGCATTCCCACTTCTCTTAATTAGAGGAGGAGTTAAGTCATCGATATTGGAATCTGAGCAAGTGGCCATCTTAGTATCTTTGGACCTCCTTTATTTTGGATTAGCTTCTAACTCGAACTCATCATGCACATAACAACTTCTTTCCCTTCATCACCTACCTTAGTTCAATTGGCTTCTTCTTTGTCAATCTTCCTGTTGTAAGGTCATCTTTAATTCTACTCCTAGCTGTCATAACATATGCAAAATTAACTACTGTGTGTCCCAGGAGATGGTTGAAATAAAGTTCATCCGAAGTGTAAATAAATATATAAAGTCAGGTCTTTCTCTAATAAAGGGGGAGTTACCTTAGTTGTCATGCCCCTCCATCTTTAGGTATATTCCTTGAAGATCGCACTGCTCCTCATCCTCATGTTCTTCAATTCCTATTTAGATGGGCCCCCTTCCATGTTGAACTTATGTTGATTGAAGAATGCTCAAGCCAGCTTGTCCCTAGTATTGGCTTAATTTAAGTTCAATTGGGCATACCAAGTTAGTGATGGGCCTATAAGGTTGTTCTAGAATGTCTAGATCATCAACTGCTCATATTTGATAAAATATGCCATCTTGCAGACATAAAGCTTGATTTGGAGCCTAGGGCAACCCATTCCATCACACTTCTCAGATTTAGGGGTTTTGAACTTTTTAGAAAACTTATCATCCTTAGGGATAAGCAACTTAATTAGACCCATTTATTTAATACCTTTAAAGGTTTTTATCTTCTTGTTGAGCACCTGGAAGAACTTATTCTTCATTTCCTTTCGTCTCTCTTCCAATTCTTTCTTTAGATTCTCAATGTTGAGCTCATATTCATCTTCTTGTAGTTTTAGTTGCTAGGTTATTATTTCCTTTTCTTGCTAGTCTTTAGATTGATTCCCTAGAGGTGTCTTGTTAGCATAGAGGATGTTAATTGTGGATGTAAAGGTCTACATTTGCTAACCATTTTAAGTGAAGCTTATTCTAGAGAAGTGATTCTTTATTCAAAATTGTTGTTGTTAATCATCCTAGTTTCAAAATGAAAGATAGTGGGCTTTAAGGATTTAAGGATGGTTCTATTGAAGAACTATCACAAATCCTGTATATTGAGTTTTTATTTTTCCTTTTGAAAATCTTTTATTTATCTATTTTTGTTTTTGAGAAAACTTTCATCAATGAGAGTTGAGCAAAACCTATGTTATAAACCAAAGGTTGATGGATATTATACAAAATGATGCTATTACAATGATAAAGTTGACAAGAATATTGAAACTTAATATGAAGAATACTGAGATAATGATTATTTTACATGAGTGATATTTAATATTGTAATAGGGTGGCATCCTAATGTACTAAAAGGTGACACATGACAACTTATTGGTAAAGTAACAACTTATGAAGAACAGTTAATTAGAAATGCGAAATTTGAAAGGGTTGATAGATTTTATTACAAAAGTGGTGAAAGGAGGAGGCCTCAATAATCAAAAGGTTGATGATAAAATTTACATAGTGGAAACCTAGGGGTGAAATTTTTCTTTCCTTCTCCCCTTGTCTATTTATTTATTTATTTTTTCTCTCTCTCTCTCTTTCTTTTTTGTAATTTTGTTATTTCCTAATGATCTGGAACATATGGGACTTTGTATGAAGTTAGAATCGAAATTGGTGTTTGCTAAAAGAAAAGTATCCCTTTTTCTAAAAACCTTAAAAGAGAAATTGTTAACTTCTTAATAATCTTTACTTTAATTAATTTCCACCATTGCATGCCTAAAAGAAAATTTTAGAAGATGACATGTGAGGATATTTTCCTTTTACTTTGCATACATTATGATATAGACCTCTTTAATAAAAACAATCATAGAAGGGCCATCAATAAATAATGTATATAATAAAAACATATGGATGCAAATGCAAGGGCCGTCAATTGGATAATAGCGCAACAATATTGTGAGTTATAACTTTATTAAAGTTCTAGGATTACATTAATCATACTACAAATTAGTTGGGCCCCTAATGGGTATGTCTTTGCAATAAATTACAATGAAAAGTATTTTACAAAAGATTATAGGGAAACTACATACAAAACTCTATGTAAGAAAATTTTTATAAGATGAAAGTACATGGAAAATAATTTACAATGTACTGTAGTATATAGGAATATTAATAAAGTTACAAATCATTATTTATTTATTTATTTTTAATATCACACTATATCCATTTGCTACCCCATGTAAAAAATAAATTCAATTTGGGTATGTTCTAAAGGTCCCCAACCTTTATGGTGATACGAACTACGCCAACCCGTGACGAAACCCAATACCAATACGTTCGGAAATTCATTACCTAAGATGCCCAAACACCTAAAGTGGAAACCGCGACCCGTTGTCTATAAGCGAGACAAGAACCTTGGTATAATGTGAAGACGCCACAATCAGGGATGAAAGACCGATTGATAAGTCGGGATGAACGCCACAGAAATCAATCTGATAAGTTCAAATTAGTTCTTGAAGAACCAAGAGAGGAGCCTCTCAAATATGTTTAATGTTCTAAGATGTATGTTCTATCTCTATTCTAAACCCTAGGAGCTTAATACTAGGGTTACAATTTGTAAAAATACAAGTCCAAAACGATGTCACTTCAATAAGTGCGTAAAATAACAAAACAACATAAAAGGCTGGCGTCGGGGAGATACACGGCCGTGTACACGATCGTGTACTTTGGCCGTGTACTTTTCTGTGCAAATTCTAGCAATATACACGACCGTGTACTTCTGGTCGTGTATCTTTCTGTGGATTTGCTTGACTCCATACACGGCCGTGCCTTTTAGCCGTGTGTCTGGCCGTGTATGATTCTGTGCAATCTTGAGATTCCTACACGGCCGTGCCTTGTAAATACACGCCCTATTCACCCCGTATCCGGTATAACTTGTACAAGAACAAGGGTCTTCCCATGGTTGTTCTAATCCGTTCTAACTTCATGATTGCTCCAATCCTTTCCGGCTTCATGGACATCTTTTATCAACCCGTTAAGTGCTTCCTTAAGTCGTTTTGCTCGATTTCTTGTGATCGGTCCAAGCAGCACTTCAAGAGGATCCACATTCCTTCTTCCGGCTTGACTCTCATTATGGATCTCATCATATGGTCTCACACATTTTAGAAGAAATGGATTTTGAGTCACATTCAAGCAAGAGTGGGGAAGCCTAATTTACCTTAAGAGGTGGCTACACCACAATATCTAAAGCTTACATAATGGCCCTCCCATTTAGGGTCCTCAGATGGCTTACTTTTAACTATATCTAGCATACATTTCCTTTTTCATAAAATATGACCCTTCAGACTATTGCCCTATGGATCAATAGGCCCATTGTTGATTTTACACAAAAAGAATAATAGAATCAATAATTTACCAAAAAAAAAAAAAAGGAAATCATACTATATTGAAGAGAAACTAAAATAAAGCCTTCTAATTATTTTTTTGAAGCATAGTAAGTGGTTAGCTTACTTGGAAACAAGTGTCCTTAGTAGAGTTGCGAATTCCTTAATTTGTATTTTTCCTTAATTTAACTTATGGTAAGCACCCTTAGCATAATTTACTTAACAGTAAAATTAAAAAAAAATAAAATTTTGCAAAAAACTTTTGAAGATAGGTGTCATCACCAATCGAATTTGGAAAATAAATAAATTAGGTCTAATTGAGTAGATTAAACTTAATTTTAGCTACTAATATATGGATTATATAAAATTAACTTTTAGAAAACTATTAATTAGAACTTTTGAGCTTAGGGAGACTAACCTATTAAAATTTAAATGGTTACCACTTTTTATTTTTTAAGAAAATGATTTAAAAGGCCTTGTAGAAATTCCCTCCATAATCATATATGAAAAACACGATGTTTTCATGCAAATTAGATATAAAACAAATCAATGCAAAATAAAGATTTTTTTTATCATTTTTTATTACAAATTTTCATTCATTTTTTGTTTTTATTGTTTAAATTTTCATCTTGTTTGTTTTTTAAAAGTGGAATTTCGAAAAAGAACACAAAAAAAAAGTTTTTGCATTTTAAATGGTTGCTCTATTAGTACCTAAGTTAGGGGTAATAGGGTATAAGATGGGTAGAGTTTGAGGTTTTACTCATGTCTCACCTTACAAGATACAAGTTTCTAAATTTTGAAATAAAAACCTATCCTATAGTACCTTGGAATCACTTTAGAACTTTTAATTTGTAAAACCTACAGGATATTGGGTATTTTGTGGAACTTATAAATTTTGTCTTTTTTTTTTTATAAATATCAAGTTTATGTTATATTAAAAAAATATTTTATATGTAATATTGTAAACTCTTCATATGTAAAACCTATGGAACCTATAATAAAATATGTAAAATTAAAAACAAAAAAATCCTATCAACATGATTTCAAGTTTATGTGATTTTACTATTTAGCAATTGGGAAAGAATAAGGAAAAATAATAATAAACGTATAATGAGAGAGTTGGATTATGTTTAAGCATTCAGAATTATCAACTTATGAGCTTTGTCTCTCTCTCTCTTTTTAAATAAAACATTTATTGATAGAAAAATATAATATTATCATTTATTAATATTATTTCATATATTTTTTTATAAAGTGGATATAATATATATTAAAACCTATATCTTGTATGCCTTAAGAGTACAAGTTTTTAGGTTAGTATAGGGTAAGAAGATTTTATACCCATACCTTATCTTGTGGGAGTAAGTTCTAAAAAAATTATATTTAAAATCTACTATGTGATCCACTACATAGAACTTATCTAATCGAGTAAGGTATATGTGGGTATCTTATACAATATGATTACTTGCTTACCTCTAACCTATATTCTAGCTAGTTAATATCAAACCAATATAGTTTTAATTATTTTTGTAAAATATTGTGTGTTGATAAATTTTATTTATGAAAATAGACCAAGTTTACATTTATTATCATTTTAGTTTTTAAGTACTGGTGTTTACATTTCAGAATCAACAGTGGTGGTTGATTCAAGAAGTTCCATGGTGGCCAAATTTGGATTCTTTGATCGGAAGAATCGAGGAAAGTTGACTGAAACATCAAGTTTTTCCTAACCTACGGGACTCTAGGAATCTACTGGTGTCTATGGTTTGCTTCGATCTGTAGTGTGGTGTGATTAATTCTAGTGAGAAGGTAGTAAAACTTTTTTAAGTTTATATACAATTATCTATAACATTTTTTTTTAAACTTTAGTAATAATACCAAAAATAAAAAGTTTTGTGCATTTACGTTATTTAGAGTAACTTTATTTCTTTCATGTATGGCAGACAATGAAATACAGAGAAATAAATAATAAAAATAAAACTTAACAAGTTTTATTGCCAATATATAGAAATTTAACTAATATATTTGAAAAGGTAAAAATGATGCTTTTAAGGGGGGGGGGGGGGGGGGGAATTAGGATTGAGTGAACTTGCCAGGCGCTATAAAACCCCGTCATTGGTGGTTCGTTCGAATATTGTGGGACTGATATTTGAGCTTAAGCAGACTTGGTAGAGGAAAGAAAACTCTAAACCTATTTTAGTTAAGTTAGGACTCAGTGAAGCTCACTCAATCATCACCTTAAGTTTAAAGCATACACTTCACATGAGATGCAAATGAGAAGTTTACTAGTCTATTTTTCTGATAAAATACTAATAGTCCAAATTCAATTTAAACTTAAACCAGTCAGTGCCCAATCATATGTGTGCCTTTCATAAAATCCCATCTTGACCAAATGATTCCTTTTTCATTTGACTTTTGTTTTCTTCGACACAAAATTTTCTCACATGTGAATGCACCAAGGGGTCCATTTGCTTGGTATGCCCTAAGACGCAGCAAGCTATTTAAGTACGACTCTATATCATGAACAGTTCAATAGGTCCGCCTTGATAGCGTGGTCCATTGGCCCTTGCATTTTTATTTTTTATTTTCTCTCTCTCTTTTGGTACAATTACAAGCTCCAAAAATTGTCAGTGACTAAGACAGACTATCTAAGGCTAGAGCGTCTTTTCTTTTTAAGATGGCATTCGATAATAGAATATATTGTCGTGGACCTTGACAATTGAGTTTCTGGCCAATATTAAATGAGTAAATTGTAGATACAACCCTTTACAACTACTCCATCTTTATTAGTGCTTTATCTTTGAAAAAAATAAAAAGCTTTTAGATAGCTAAGTGTATGTATATAAAAAAAAAAAAGTGCTTTTACTTTCTAGAACTCTATATATTCATTTCAATATTGATGAAAACAGTAAAGGATAAGAAAAAAAAATTAAGTACAATATAATAATAATCAAAAACTAAAATAATGGAAAAGTCTCTCTTTATTTTCTCGTCATCTTTGTTGCCAACTTTAATGTGGTAATGTGGACATATGGTTATATCTCGTTTGAATATTCACTCTTCTACTCACAGTAACTGCCCCAAGTAGCTCCCACCAAAGCTTTCATCGCCTCTTACGGCATTGTCATTAATGCTACTACTTCACATACTGTCAATATATTTTACCATTATAAATTTTAAAGTGTTAATATAATGCTCAAAAGAACCCTTAAATGTTATATATTTCTCTCATGTAGCTATACTACTAGGTTTTACCTTCTTCCTTAATTTGTTTAAGAATTTCAACACAAGGGTCAATACGGATGCTCTTAAGTGGTTCTAATTGTCTTCCTTTTCATTTTTTTTTTAATCTGGAATCCATTATTTCATTTTTGTTCCTTGTCTGGCAATTGTTTACTTAAGAATTTAATCTTATTGAATCTTTTTTCTCTATGCAGGCGTTGAAATAAAAAATGGTGAGCCACTTATGGTCGAACCTGAGGATGAGAGAGATGCGCGTCTTTTACAGGGTCTAGCATTATTAATGCACCGATGCATTTGCTCTTACTATTAGCTTTATTTTGCTTGTGCTTATATTTGAAAATGGATTCGGGCATGTCTTGGTGTTGTGAAGGGCAAAGGAAGTGAGCCGATTTACTTATATGCCAATAATGTTGGTGTAAAATACATAAAAATTAAATAAAATAAAGTTTAAAAGAAAAGGCATTTAAGTAATTAAACACTTTAAAATGGTGATTTTTGGTTTTTTTTGGTAACATGCTATATAAACTAAATAAAAACCCTAATTGACCGTTTTTTATTAGTTATCAATGTAGATTTC
Organism: Laguncularia racemosa; assembly: GCA_037954665.1. Lineage (NCBI taxonomy): Eukaryota > Viridiplantae > Streptophyta > Magnoliopsida > Myrtales > Combretaceae > Laguncularia > Laguncularia racemosa. The sequence goes on along the minus strand of JBBMOL010001518.1, from coordinate 12,809 downwards.
TATGCTAAGACAAACCCTAACTCATCCTAAGTCGTGCTTCAACTACAAAAGAATTTCTAAATTATAGTGTGATTATGGAGTTAAGTATATTTATCAAATGAAGGATTCTAAATGTTATCTATTTTAACATAAACTCGGTTAAGACCTAACGTTGAGACAATTAGGGTTTCTAAACATTCCAATTTGGATGTTAAAGTTGCCAAATCAAACACGTTTCAAATCGTAAATGTAAATCGAGACAAATAAGTATTGCAATTACACATAAATTCATAGAATTAAGTATATTTTATGTAGGAAATAGAGTGTTTAGTTGATTAATGAAAGACGGAATGGAGAAGGGTTTGATTGGGGATGAAATTGGAGAATTCGTGAAGTTCAGAGGGGTACACGACCATGATGCAGGGTTGTGTACTTACTTGTGAGGAGCGTGAAGAATAAATTAGTGAAATGGGAATACACAAAATGTTACATGGACGTGTACTTGCCCGTGTTAAAGTACATGACCAAGTAAACGACTGTATACTTGGGTATGCTAAGTGGACTTGGTGTATAGAAAGGTATACGGCTATGTTCCTACTCATGTTCTTTTACATGGCCATATATATGGTCGTGTTGTTTAAGAACATATCTTTAACCTTTCTACTTTGATTTTATTCAAATTTTGAGTTAGTATTACGTATGATATAGCTTTGGGAAGGAGAAATAGGCGGCTAATTCTTAGTTGAACAATCTAGTGAAGATTAGGCCTTGTTGTAGAGTAAAACTGAGAATCAATTACTATTTCTTGACAAGCTTTGAGGAACTTGGTAATTATAGACAAGTAGAACCTAAAATTGCTCTTCTAGGTACATTTTTACTATACTTGTTAGTTGTGTTTGTTGGTTACAGTAAATGATTGAATCTAACGAAAACATGGTAATTACCTTATTGCTTGTGAGTGGCTTAGTCTAGGGGCCAGAGGTGGTAGATCCCTAGAGGGCACCTTGATGATTAGTATATGACGTTATCTCTAGTAAAGTTTTATATCGAAATGATCTAGGGTAAATTTAAGGTATTGGGGCTGGAGGTAGTAGTTTTTGATACTAGTAGAAAGTTGGGACCAGAGGTGGCAGGCCCCACTTAGGTTTAAGATACTTAAATTAAATAAGAAATACTCGTTAGGTTATAAGTATCCTTGTGCTATGTGCTGATTAACTTAAAGATAAGTAAGTGATTGTTTGTTAAACATTTATTGGATTATGTATGTGTGTAACTTGTATTGTTGTGACATACATATGTGTTTGGATATTCACTTATTAGGCTTAGGCTCACTTTATTATTTTTCAACTATAGGTAAGTACAACGAGTATGCTAAGTATGATGAGTAAGGGAATATGATATACTATTTTCAAGACGAGAAAGAGGAAGATTATCACTACTATTACGGAGACAAGTAATGTAGGAATATAGAAAGGATTTTTCGTAGAAGTTAGGATGTTTGAGTGAATAGCTAAAGATTGTTTACAAGTTAAGACACATGTTATTAAAGGATGATGTGCATTTGATTAATTATTAATGATTGGAATGATTTGCTTGTGAGTCATTCATTGATGTTATTAAAGTTACAATTATTTTAATGAATGGTGAAGTTGAATAGGTTTGAAGTTGTAAGAAAGATAGAGTCTTAACGTGTCATTATTCAATAGGGATATGTGGTGGGTTGTAGCGTTCCAAGTTCTGGAGTATTATAATTGGTAAGAAACTTGTTACAGGAATTCTTTCATCTAGAAAGTTTCCATAGGTATTATTTGATTGGGTTTTCAAGAAAAAAATTGAGCTATCCCATAACTCAAAAGTGAAGTGTTCTATTTCATTGGACATAGGATACAGCTAAGATATTGATATCCTTTCTAAGTGTTTATAGTTTAATTGTCACGTGCATTAAAATCTTATTGGTATTTACATACTATGTCTATAACATGTGGCATGTATTAACTATTGAGTTTTTTCTCATTCAAAAAAAGATTCAATTAGGTATTGAATTTGCTTGCATACGTTATTTATATTTTAAAATTTGTTTCAAAGGCTAAATTGCTTTTTTATTTTTTATTTTTATTTTTTTTCTGGGTCGATTTCGTCCCCTTCCTCATGATTTCTCCTTGACTGCCTTTCCTTAGCTTTATTTCAGTTGAAGATAGTATTTGTGAGCACAAGAAAACCTTTGTTCTTATCCTAGTTTCTTTCTTCTCATTTTTTTTTTTTTGCTAACCCTAGTTTCTTATTGCCTACTTTTGCAGGCTCCAATTTTGATGTTGAAGAACGTCTTCCAGTCAACGAAATAGGTAATTCAACAGATTTAGAACCTCTTCTTATCGAATATGCTATATATATATTTTGACGTTGACATCAATTATTGATTGAGTGGGAAAACCTGGATTACCTACTAAACAAGCTTAACCAGTTACTGTTAAGCCTGACGAGTCGAAGCCAACTCTAATGCTTTTAAACAGAAGGTGTTGGATCCTTAATCCAACGTTGGCCTTATATGTGAAACGATTATGTGTTGTGGGCTGTCATATTAAGTTAAGCTCAATTAAAAGTGATCAATAAGATTTGGTTATTTAAGTCTTAATGTATCTAATAGGATATGACCCCTTTTATGTGTAGAGACCTTATGGGTAGTTTCTATTTTTATGATGGGCTAAAATAGAAATACCAAAAAGGTAACATATAGTTATCTATATAAATAGTGGTTATGGTCCCCAGGTCATATGAACACCTTTCTTGTCTCTTTGTATCCCATCATCAAATAGACTATAGGGAGAAAACAAAAGGGATCTCTCTAAAAGAAACGCATTGACTTGGAAGGCCGACTGCACAATCTAAGAATCGTGAAGCGCAATGGATTCAGGTACGCTTCCGTATATTTATTGTTTATTCTTAATGATCAAACATGAAAAGATCTAGTATTTTGTTTGTGATGATTTTCACATAATGATAATTCAAGATTCAACAATTGGTATCAGAGCCTACATTATTTGATCATTAGGAATTACTTTTGTAATTTTTTTTATAAGGTGTTATTATCTCTAATTCTGGAGATTAGGTTTTGGACAAACATTAAAACATGTAAACGTTCGTCTCTATAAAAGAATCCTCAAATCCTGGATTCGTCAAAATCAATGACCATTATCTTGTTTAATATTGTCTCCATGAACAGTATTTAGGAACGACATGATTCGATATGTTATCGGATCTCTACACGGTGATTTTGCTTTCCGTGATTGTAATTGACCACGGTGAATTAAGGTTTTCTTCACGGTCCGTTTTCGAATGAATTAGGAACTGCATCAATAAACGATGCATTACGCTACTTCCTCCACGGCCAAACTCTTCCCATATACACGGCAAACTCGACATCCTCAAAGAACTGAGCATTTCCCGACTCAAATATTTGATTTAGTTGTGGGATCATAGAACTTGTAACCCCTTGATCTTTCAGAATACCCAACAAAATAGCAACTTACTGTTCTTGAGTCTAGTTTCTTTTTGATGAAGGACGAAACACTTTTAATTCCTAGATGATTTCCCCAAATTCTTTTTGTTGGAAATGAGTGGGAAAATCATTTTTTTTTTGGTACTTAAAAGATTTAAAGTATTTGCTTTCAGGTGATGTTTGGGAACCTATTTACGGAAAATAAATTAAAAAAATTTGGATTCACAAGGGAAAAAAAATGGGAAAAAAAAAAACCAAAGGCCCTTTTTTCCCATTTCACCCCCAAAACGGGGGGTTTTATGGAATTTTTTATGAGGCGTATTTGGGAAATTATAAGGGGGGATATCAACCTTGACCAGGGCCCCCCCAAAATGGCAAAGAAGGGGCTTTCACCCCCCTTTCCAAAAGGGGGGGGTTGGATTAGGACCCAAAATTTGATTTTCCTAATTTTTGCCCACCCTTTACATGGCCTTAATTTTTTATTTTTTTTAATATTTTTTTAAGTGGAAGGGGGGAGAGAAGGGAGGGTAGACTTTGGGTTTGACATTTAACACCATCACCCTTTTTTCCTTTGGGAAAAACAACTCCCAAAAAGTTAAAAAATCTCAACCAAAGATTTTGAAAGAATTTTTTTTAATTTTTTTGGGTGGGGGTAATATGAACTCTGTTTCTTCCTATTCAAAAAGTAATTACATTCTCTCTCTCATTTAGGGAGTAATCTAGAGTATTAGATCTTTTGATAACCATTCTTGTCATTTTGTGAAGGATTGTTCTTAATTTTAAAACTTTTTGGGTGTTCTTTTGTTTTTATTACTTGTTTTTCTTGATTTTGTATCTTAGAATTTTTATTTCCCGGGGTTTTTGAATCTATGTTTGATTTCATTCAAGGTTGATTGGAAAGGGGGAAAATTTCTTGGTTTTGATTTGATCTAAGGGTTAAAGAATGAGATTTGAAACGTTTTATTCTGGATAGGATAGCGGAAAAAATTTTTTTTTTACCAAAACCCAAAGGTGGGGAGAGTCAAGTGCTTTATGCAATCCTAGGTTGCTATTGGTTGAGAAGAAAATTCTAAGGAAAAAAAAAGGATTTGATAAGCTAATAGAAAATTTAGAGAATTTTTTAGTTTGAATAATGATAAAATCCAACTTAAGAACGGATTGTTTGACCTTTAGTTTTTTACGATTAAAAATGCCTTTAAAGGGTTTGTGAAGAGGTTTTAGGTTGCCCCTTTGTTGTTTTTTGAACTCGTTGTTTTTTTAAGTTCCTTTTTTTAGTTTAGTACTTTTTATAAAATTTGTCTCTTTTTAAGTTAGTTCATTGAATCAAATTACTCGCCCCTTTATCCCGGTTGGATAATTTGGAATAGGTAAATATTTTAATTGGTTTTTGGGAAATTTAATTTTTCCTTTGGGAATGACCCCCGATTTCCCAAAACTATATTACGCCCACGTTAGGTGTGCTTGCCTATTGGGCCTCATAGTTGGAAAGGCAAGGAACAGGGGGTTTTTTTATTAAGTTCGATCCACAACGATCACTTTTCATTGGGCTTTTTAAAGGGCGTTTTTCCCCTTTGCCCTGTATTTAAAAGCTTTTTAAAATTTGTTTGTTTTTTAGCCAAAAATACACGGCCGTGCCCCCTTTAGCCCTTTTACTTTAAAAAATTTTTAAAATTTGTTAGTTTTTAGGCCAAAATTTCACGGTCTTTCCTTAATGTAGGTAACATTTTTTTTTAGTTTTTTGGCCCCAAAATACACGGCCGGGGGCCTTTTATCCGGTTTCCCCTCAAACCGGTTTTTAAAATTTATTAGTTTTTTTAGGCTAAAAAAACAAAGGTCGTACCCCCAACCGGTTGGTTTTTGTTAATTAAATAATTTTTCATTAAACATTTTAGATTTTTTATTTTTAAATACGCCCAATTTTTTTTTTTTGAACTTGGGATTTTTAATGCTTGGAAATTTTGGGGGGGCATGTTTGGTTTGGGTGCTTTGACACCAAAAAGTTTTTTTTTTTAGCTAAAATTAGATTTGCCTTTGAAATCAAAGGTTTTATATAATTTTAAATTTGAATATTGGTATGTTTATATGTATTTTTAGATGAATTAAATTTAAGCAACTTTACTGCTAAAGTTAATTCCCCCCCTTTAGAAATTAATTCATTTCAAAATATTAAAAAGGTTTTGTGCTTACAACCCTTTGTGTATTTTTTTAAGGGGGCCCCAAAGGAAGGTTTTTAAAGTTTAAAGAATTTTGGGAAATGCCCCACCGGGGGTTTTTAAACTTTGTTTATGAATTTTTTGGGTTTTTCATGTGAACAAAAAATCAGCCCCCAAAGGGAAGCTTTATTGGGTTTGATATGTTCTTTTTTTGTCAGTGTTTTGTTACTTTCCGATTTCCCTTGTTTTTTTTTTGGCCCAAAATTTAAAATGAAATATTTAAAGGGTTTCCCGGGTTAAATTTTTTGTTTGGGGGGGTTTTTTTTTTATTTGAATTTATTATTATTTTGGGTTTTATAGGCCCTTTTTTAAACCCCTTTTTTATTTGGGTTTTTTGGGTTTTATTTAAACTATTTAATTAAAATTTTTTTTAATATTACTGCCAAAATCAATTCCATTCCTATGCCTTTAAAAGGCACTAACTTCAATTCCTGGTTTGGGAAAAATAATCTTTTGATTGTTTTTGGGGTTTTGGATCTCGAAAAATTTCCCCCCGTTAAGAACTGATTTCCCCTTTACCATTATTTTAAAAAGGGGTCCTCTTTTTGAAAAAGAGGGGAGATGGAAAAAGTTGGGGTAAATGAAACCATATGTGATAATGATCATGGGGGGAAGGCCATTCCAGAAACCCTTTAGAGGTTTCTATATCTTTTAATAAGATAATTTAAAGGGCCCAAGGGTTCCGGGTGAAAATTTTGGGGGAAAAGGTTTGCTAAGAAAGAAAGGCAAGAAAATAAGGGAAACCCCCCCCCCCCCCGGCCCAAATATTTTGTTTTTTCCCCCAATTTAATCAAAAGGGAAGGGAATTTTTGGGGGGGTACATCATGGGATGGCTATTTTTGCCCTTCCCAAGGTAAGAGCATCAAACTAGGGCCTCACAGAGGACCTTTCTAGTGCATTTGGTTTTGATTTTCTTTCAGGACAATTAGCCAGTTTAAAGTGAGTTTGCTATAATTTTTAGGAAAAAGACTTTTTCTTTTTAAAAATTAACTCATTCACTTCTTTTCAAATTTAAAAACTAAAACCCCAAAAAAAAAATATCTCCCTCAATCCTTTAATTTTAAAACCCCTTTTTAAGGGGGTTTTGAATAAGGATAATTTAAAAAGGGGAAAAAAGGGAAAAAAAAAGAAAAACTGCCCCCTTGGGGGCCTAGGAAAAGACAAAAACCCAAAAAAGTCGGATGCCCCTCAAAAAGGGATTGGTTGTCACTTCTGTGAGCCTGTAAGGGCATTTTAAGAAAACCCGTGCCCCCCAATTATTTATGTTTTTGGGGTTTCCCAAGAAAGGAATTTTACAACTTCTTAATTTTGGGGTTTTTTCTGAGGTTTAAATTTTAAATTCGGTACATAACACTTGGTGGATTTGATTCTTGGAAAATTTCAAAAAACCCCAAATCGGTGTTGTATTTTGCAGGGTTACCCCAATTTTTCCCAAAACCAAGTTTATGATGAAAAATTTCATCTATTTTGGGTAACGTAAAGTGGTTGGGAAATTTGAAGCAATTGGTGGGAAAATTTAGATTTTTTTTAAAAACTGGGATTTTTTTTTGGATCTTAAAGAAAATTATTTTTGATTTTTGTCATTTAGACGGAATTTGATTTCTATTTCGGCCCCCCGGCAATTTTTGGGTTTTTTCCTTGTTTTTAAATTTTGGGAAAAAAGGGAAAATTTTGTTTTTTTCATGATTTTAAAATTAGTTGGCAGGCGGTTTTTGCTATTGTTTAGGTTTAAACTTTACTTTATTGATATTTTGCTTTTTTTAAGAAATTCCCGCCCCGTAAGTACCCGGGGTTTTCCCGGGGGGGAAAAAGGGAAAATTTTAAATAATGAAAAAATTTTTTGGGGTAAATTTTGGGCCCCAAAAGTTTTGGTCTTTTCTCCAAACCGGGAAGAATGGGAGACTTGGTAGAATTTTAAATTTAAACCCCCCTTTGGAAATTTTAAAATTTTTAGATTTTTTTTAATGTTTTTTTTAAAAAGGGGAAAAAAACCCAAAAAAAGGAGATTTTAAGCCAATAGGACCCTTTGATGTCTTAGAAATCTACATACATTTGGATTTTGTTGGGCGTTTTCCCTATAGTTGTTAGAATGGGGCAAAAAATATTTTTTAAAAAAGCCTTTAGACGTTTCCCATGAAATGGATATCTTTATCTCATTCTGAAAAGTCTCAGTTTCCTTTGGGTTTTGTTTAAAAAAATTAAAAGGTTTTGGTGGAGAAAAAACTCAACAAAAGGGGTTAAAAAAAAAGAATTTATTGATGTTGGTGGCGAATACTACGGTAGATATGATGGTTCAGGGTTTTTTGAAAAAACGTTTTTTGGATGGTTTTAAATTCCCGAGGAAAGCTTTTTATTGTCCCACAGTACACTTTTTTCTTGGGTTTACCACCAAAGAATGGGGTTGGGGGGGTTTAAAAACGAAAAAGAACGCTTAAAGGACATGGGTAAAGGAGTTTTGATTTGTTTTACCCCCACCTTTCCAGAATCACTTTGTGGAGAAGCCCCTTAAGATTTCCCCCCTTTTATCCCTTAAACCAAAAGGGTTCCAATAAAGCCAAATTTAAAAAAAACCCCTTAGAACTTTGGGACTAGGAAAAAAGCCCAGTTAAAACATTTACCCGTGTGGGGATGTCCCGCTGGGCCCGACCTTATAAGCCCCAAAGAAAAGAAAAATTGATCAAAAACAGGAAGTTGCTATTTTGTTTTTGGGTATTTTGAATGATAAAGGGTTTTCAAATTCTATGATCCCTAACTAAATCAATATTTGAGTCCCGGGGGAAATGCCCCGGTTCTTTGAGGATGTCGAGTTTGCCCCGGGGTGGATACGGTTAGAGATTTTTGTCTTTGAAGAGGAAAACCCTTGATTATTTCCCCCCAGGTGTTATTGAAATTTGGGGCAAAAAATTCTTTTCCCGATTTCTTTTAAGGGGAAAAACTAGAACAAGACCCAAAATTGGGAGATCCCCTTTAAAAATACTGTTCTAGAAGAAAAAAAACTCTCCACCTCAAAGAATTATGCCAAATTTAGGAGTTTCCCCATAGGACAAAGAAGAAGTTGCTGCCAGGGGTGACTACCCTGTATTTTTCAAGAACAAAGAGGTGACATTGGAATGATGGAAGATGACCCAAATTTAAATTCCCTTTTAAGCCATTGGGAAAATTTAAAAAATTTTTTTTGGGATTGGGTGCCATGAAAGAAGAGATAAAGTCTATGGAAGACAAGACGTTTTGGGGTCTTGTCCCCTTTGCCAGAAAAGGTTTTGAAGCCCATTTGGTTGCAAATGGATTTTTTAAGAACTTAAAAGGGGTTTCCCAAAAGGCAAAAGTGGGAGGAGTACAAGGCCCCGTCTTGTTGCAAAGGGCTTTTACACAGAAAGAAGGGCCCTCGAATTTTAAAAAGACTTTTTCCCCACCGGCTTTCCCCTTTGAAAGGGTCTTTTTGGATTATAAAGGCATTTTGTGGGCCCCCAAAAATTTGAAAAAGAGTTCAAACAGATGGATTGTAAAAAAACCCCCTTCTTCAAAGGGGACATGATGAGACGATCTTTTATGGTTTAAACCCGAAAATTTTGTATCGGGGAGATCCAAAAAAAGAATATGGTTTGTAAAATTTAAAAAATCCATCTATGGACCCTTTAAATAAGGCCCTTCGACAATGGGATTTCAAAAATTTTATCAATTTTATCACTTCGCCCTTTTTTTTTTGAGAGAATTTAATTGGGCGATGGTTTTTACTAACCCCCAAAGCCCGTGGGAGCCCAAAATTTTTTTCCTTTGGGTTTTTTATGTTGATGAATATTGCCCTTTCCAGCAACCCCATATAGGGTTTATTGCCCCAAAAAAAAGAGATTTCTAGCCGGGAATTGTGAGTGAATGGGTTTTTGGTGATGCCCCCCCTTTGGTTTTTTTAGGAAACAAAAACTTTAAAATTTTCTTCCCAAAGGGACTCTTTGGGTTATCACAAAAGAGGCTATACGAAAAAGGTATTTAAAAGCGTATGGTATGCAAAAACGCCCAAAAAAAAAGTTTATAAAGCCCCGGGCCCCAAAATGAGAAAAATTTAGTCTTAGTTTTGTGCCCTAAGAATAAATTTTGGGGGGAAACGGAAATGCAAAAAAACAAATTTCCCCCTTTTTTTATCTAACAACCAATTTTGCTAAGGGTTTTTAAGTGTCCAGATATTGTGAATTACAGGATGTTTTTGGGGGGAAAACTTGGCCCTAATTTCCGGGATTAAATTAGGGGGAAAAGTAGCCCCAAAAAAGGGTCTTGGTAATGGGTTTAAACCTTTTTTCAGGACAAAAAAAAATTTACATGCCCCTTCCTAAACGGAAAATCAGATTTAAATCGGTTTCTTTTGGGTTTTATGATTCCGATTTTGGTGGATGCCCAAGATAGTATGAAAATCTACATTAAGCTACATATATCTATTAGTGGGGGAGTGTTCTTGGGGAAAAGCATAAAAAATCCCTTTGTTGCCCCTTTTTCTACCCTTTGGAAAACGAGTTTGTAGCATGTTATGAGGCATCCAATATGGGGAAAATGGTTGTGAATTTTTTTTTTCATAGGGCTGGCCATTTTGGAAAAACTTAAAAAATTCCCCACCCCTAGGCCCCCTTAAATTAATTTTTTTACAAAAGTTAAATAGTTCTATATTCTAACAATAATAGGAGCTCGACGAAGTCAAAGCCTTTTTTAAAACATTTAAGTTCCTAGTTGTAAAAGAAAAAAGGGTTTTAGTGGATAGTGTCTATTGAAACCCTATAGGAAAAAACTTTTGATCGCGGATCCGCCCTTTACTAAAAGGGGTGCCAAAACCCAAAAAATGTTTCATGAGCTCACGCCTCGTAAGGGTGTTTTAAAACCCTTTAGTGGGATTAAATTTTTGTGGGGTTTGTTACCTTTTATTTCATTTATGGTTTTAGACAAACTTTTTAAAAAGTTTTTTTGGGTTTTTTATGTTTTGGGGATATTTCTTCAGAAAAAAAGTATTTTGTTTCACTAAAACTTTTTTTGGTTTATGGTTTTTTTCTCACTAAGGTTTTTTTGTGAGATCCATGGGTGAGAGCCCCAAACCCGGAAAAAAGAAATGTGGATTTCCCCTTGAAATTTCCGCCTTGGAAAGGCCCCATCATAAGGGAAAACAAACGAAAGATTCAAGGAAAGCCCCTTAAAAAAGGGTTTTTAAAGGTTGTCCATTTAAGCCGGAAAAGGGGTTGCAGCAATCATGAAATTGGGAAAGGATTGGAACAACCATGGGAAGACCCTTGCCCTTTTAAAAAAACAAGTCACATGGACCAAAGGGTTGAAGATGGCGGGGTTTCTTCAAGGTTTTTTACCGGGGTAGGAATTCCAAAATTGGTACAGAATTTATAAAACGGCCTTAGATTACGGCTAAAAGGCCCCTTTTGGGCCCCTGTTGGGGACAAGCCCCAAATCCCCAAAAAAGATAAACAACCCGAAATAACGGTCGTGGGATGTACCCGGAAGTGCACGGGAAAAAAACTACGGTCGTGTTAAAGGCCCCTGTTTTGTTGCCAGAATTGTACGAAAGGTACCGGAACGTTTTATCCCCTGCCGACCCCGCTTTTTTCCAGGTTTTCCCGTTTTTACGCCACTTATCTAAACTAAGTCGTTTTGGGACCCTTTTTTTCACGAATTGTAACCCCTTAGTATAAAAAAAATCCTAAGGTTTTAGAACAATAAGAAGATACATCTTGAAACATTTTAAACACTTTTTAAAAGGGCCCCCCTCTATTGGGTTCTTCAAGAACAAATTTGAACTTCTTTCGGTTTATTTGTGGCGTTATCCCGATTTTTCAATAGGTTAAATTTTCCGAAATTTTGGGCCCTTTTCCCTTTTATACTGGACTTCATGTTTTCGCCCCTTTAGAAAAATGGGGGTTTTGCGGTTTCCACTTTTTTTTTAGGTGTTTTTTGGGTTTTTTAGGCCAACCCAATTTTCCCCCAAGTATTGGATTGGGTTTCGTTTACGGGTTGGGGCCGGGGGTTTTTTTTATCAGTTTTTGGGATCAGGGTCCCCCCCCCCCCCCCCCGGTTTGTTCCCAAAACATCAAGTTCAGTTGAGGAAAAGGGGAAAATCAAAAACCCTAACTCCAATCGTTAATTTTAATTATCGTATTCAATTTCGTAGTATTGATTGTCTTTTGATAGTGTAATATCGCCTAGGAGATTGTTAAAAAAAAAAAAGGAGGTAAAAATCACAAAAAAAAAAGAAGGGAAAAGAAAAGAAAAGAAAAACGTGTTCAAAAGCAAAACAGAGACAAAAAAAAATCGGGTAAAAAAATAAGGGAAAATTTACGAACCTTAGGAAAATTGTTTTGAAATCTACGGGAAGGAAATTTTGGGGTAGTTCGGGTTAGTTCCAAGAGAATTGAGAAAAGGAAATTGGCGAGTTGATATCATCATTATTTGTGAGAATACACGAGTGACTGTGTGATATCGTTTATTTGAGCGAAACCAGTAAGGGAAATGTATCGTGAGGTTTTTAAATTAAAATATATATATTTGTGTTAGTAATAATCTTTTTGCAGGGACTATGTCCAGACAACATTCTCCTGAAGGTGAGAGGGGAAGGTTTGATGCTAGGTTAGTAATTGAGGCGTTTTAGGGGAGAAATGAAGAGGATGTTCCAAAAAGGAATGGAACAAATTCATGAGACAGTGGAGCAAAGACTAGAGCAATCCACAAAAGTATTCCAAGGGCGTAAGTGGGAGAGTCATTCTAGGAGAGTACCGAGGGGTGGAGATGAAATGTCGGATGATGATTTTTTATGAGCCTTCTGTCGGGAGTTATAGAGGATTAGTGGGCGGAATAGAGGAACTAGGGATTGGAAGATAGAGGAGATAGGAATAGAGGGGTGATCAATTGAGTAGCATAAAGATGAAGATTCCTCCTTTCCAAGGGAAGAATGATCCGAGGCGTACTTAGAGTGGGAGAAAAAGTGGAGATGGTATTTGATTGTCACAACTATAGTGGGAGGAAAAGAAGGTAAAACTTGCTGCCATTAAATTTTGGGGTTATGCTATAGTGTGGTGGGATCAACTAATTGAATAGGAGAAGGGTGGGGAGCACCTATTGATCTTGGGAAAGAGAAAAAT
>JBBMOL010001517.1:0-37341 GCA_037954665.1 Laguncularia racemosa | reverse complement strand
AATTGTTTTTAAAAATTTTTTTTACATTGAATTGTTCTATAGACTATTTTATGTTTTTGTCTTTGATACGTTTCCCAAGAGCTAAGATACGAGTGCCAAAGAAAACAAAGTCAATCTGAGCTCTAGGGGGCGTGCGGGGTCCAAAAAAAGGAGGACATAAGCATTGGCAGGACCCAAGGCGAAGTTCGGCCAGCCTTAACCCGGGCCCTTGAATAAAGGCGGGCCGAGTTAGCTTAAAGGGCCCTTTGGGCCCTTTGGACCCGGCCCTTTAGTGTTGACCTAAAAAAAGGGGCCATCGGCCTTTGGGTGCCAGCCTATGTGCTTAGGCTGCCGGCCTTTGGCCGGGCCCTTGAATGGTTTCGCAAAATTTTTTAGGTGATATAAATAGGGTCCTTAGGGTTTTTCGAGGAAGAATATTAAATTTTGGTTGTAAAACAGAGACACTTTGAGCGGTGTGAATCTTCTTTGGAGATTTGTGAATATTGGAATTGATTTTTCTCTTTTTCTTGTTGTTCTTATCAAATTCTTGGTTCTTTAGAATTTGTGGCGAACATCGTTATTGAATTCTTAGAATTCTTTAACCATAGTGATTGTTTTTAGAACGTGGTCTCTATCGTTCTATGATTTGATTGCAAATCAGTTTAATTTTATCAATTTTGGCATCTATAGATTGATAATTTTATCCATATTTTTGATTTTATTCATTAGTACCAAAATCCAAAAAAACCCTAAAAATTTGTGACATTTGATTGTTATTGACGATTTGGTTTGTGTGAAAAGGATTCGATTCCGAATCCGCATCTTTTGGTATCAGAGCGAAGGTTGGATTCAAAAGGATTCAGAGCTAAGGATTCGATAAGATTGTGGGTAAAATCGGTAAGGCTACTGACTTCAACTCAATTGTAGTTTTAATTCAATACTGCTTTTGGGTTTGGGAAATTTGGAAATTTATTTTGTGAATTGGTGATTGGGCTGTAGTTGAGTTTTTGGGGTTTTGCTGAATTCAATTGTTGGGTGTTGAATTGCTGTGAATTGGTGTTTGGGGCTGTTGTTGAGAATTAGGTTGTTGGTGAATTTCTATTGCTGACTATTGAAGGGTAGAGATGTCGTCGCAAGGAAGTGTTCAAAACAACAACAATAAGAATGATGCCGATAATGGGGGGGAGGTTGTGACTAGGGCTGAGTTCAATCAAATCCAAGAAATCTTAGATTGATTATGGGGGGATTGGAGGTTAGGGAATGAAGAAGCCATAGTGGTGCAGGAATTAGGAGGAGACACTCTAGTAGTAAATCTGATGCTAGTAGTGGAAGGAGTAGGAGAGGAAACAATGTTGAAGGCGTAAGGGGATTGAAAACATCAAGCTGAAATTCCCTTTCACTGGTAGTAGCAAACCAGAGGAATTCCTAGACTAGGTGCCACGGGTTGAGAAGGTGTTTGATTGTTATGAGGGGATGAGCGCATGAAGGTGAAAATGGCATCTTTAGCATTTTTTTGAATATGTAGTCTGTGGTGGGATAAATTACAAATTGAGAGACGTGGGGCTGATGAGGAGAAAGTGCGTTCATGGGCTTTGATAAAAAAGGTTGATGAGATGAGATTTGTGCCAGACTACTATAAACAAGAGATGCTGATGGGTTGCAATCCTTGAGGCAAGGTAAGAAGAGCATAGAAGAGTATGTGAAGGAGTTTGAGACATTAGTGGCAAGATGTGATATTGGGGAATCATCAAAATGAACCCATAGCTCATTTCATCAATGGGTTGAAGATGGACATTGCTAGTGTAGGGGAAAACTCTAGCATTATCAGATCTTGGGGATGTGATTAAATTAGCCAGTGGGGTTGAGCGAATTTCAGCGTAGGCGGGATCAGAAATCATATCAACACCATAAGTCAGATGATGGTGAGAGGGGGAAGGAAAGGAAGGAAAAGGGAAAGGCAGTCGCTAGTGAGGCCGTTGACCAAACATAACAAAAGAGGAGCAGGGATATCAAATTTTTTTAAGTGTTTAGGACTTGGCCATATTGCTTCTAAATGTCCAAATAAAAGGGTTATAGTCATCAAGGGGGACAAAGTTGAGAGTGAGGAAGAAGAACAAAAAGTAACTGAGTCAGAAGAGGAAGATGAAGACATTATAGCAAATCCAGTATGGGGAGACTTGCTAATGGTTAAGCAAGATGAAGTTGTTCCTAATCAGAGAGCCAATTTTTTTATATCAAGGCATGGTGCAGGGAAGACTTGTTTATTGTGGTTGACACAGGCAGTGCACTAATGTTGCTTCAGCAAGCTAGGTTACTAAGTTGGGTTTACAAGTAGAGCAGCATCCAAGACCTTATGCACTTCATTGGTTGAGCCCACAAGGAGTTGTTCATGTACACAAACAGGTTCGTGTTCCATTGCTTATTGGTAATTATACTGACAAAAAATTTTTTGTGATGTAGCTCCCCTGGAAAGCTACACATTTGATCCTTGGAAGACCTTTGCAGTATGACCTCAAAGCAAGTATGATGGATACACCAATGATTACCATTCAGCAACAGGACAAGGCATATAAGCTTCTTCCTATGAGTCTAATTGAAGTACAAAAAAACAAGGCCGATTTGCCTTAAGAAGCCTAAGAAAGGGAGTTGTTTATGTGGCCTAGTAGGATGGACGATACAGATTTGAGGTCGAATCGTTTTTACATGGAGGGAATGATATGATTCCAAGAGCTAAGATACGACACCAAAGAAAACCAAGTCAATCCGAGCTCTAGGTAGCAATGTGGGGTCCAAAAAAAGGAGGAACATAAGCATCGGGAGGACCCAAGGCGGGAAATTCGGCCAGCCTTAAGCCAGCCTTGAATAAAGGTTAGTGATCCATGCCAAAAAAAGGGTTTTAAATTTAGCGTGAATAAATACCGAAAGTGTACCGGATCGGATCAAGTAATATAGTGAGAGAAGAGTGTCGAACCACGAAATTGATTAAGTAATAGACCTATATCAATTTCTACTATTATTTAGGCAATGATATTTGATTAGATCAAATGTTAATGAATTATGCTAAATGCGCAAAAAAAGGGGAATTGTTGTTTGAAAAAAAGATGAATTGATGGTGGGAAATAGAATCCACCCTAATTCTACTAATCATATTGCCTTCATGTTTTAATAACTCATAGCTATATGGATTTTCATAAAAAAATTTGAAAAAACCTTTAATCCTTTTTCAGTTTTAAAGATCATAACCCCAATTTGTTTTAATAGCTCCCACAAATTTTACATAATGGAGGATTCTAATTCACAATCTAAATTTCCCTTTTAATGATTGCCTAAATCTTTAAAATAATTTCTCCTAACCCCTTAGTGAAAAATTTAATAAAAATATTGCATAAACACTTAGGAAATTTTAAATAAAATTTAAATAACGCTGTTCCGATGAATTATTAAAATCTTATTAGGAATTCCTGAAAAAAACCTAAATTCTTTTTTCGGTCATTTACATTCCTATGCATTGATTTCAATTACAAAATAAAATTCTAGCAGGACCTCTTATAAAAAAATTCGGTTTCAATGTCCTAAACAAAAATACAATTTCATTTTTTTGGTTTAAAAGTTTCATCTTTTTTCCCCCCAAAAAAGGGATGATTTAAAAACATTATGGAGTAAATTATAAGAAAAATTGAAAAAATAGGTGAAAGGGGGAAATTTCAATTAAATAAAAAAAAAAAACTAATAAATGGCATAAAAAAAAAAAAAGAAAAGATGAAAAAAATTTTAATCTTCAAGAGTTTGTAGAACTTCAATCCCCCAAAAAGTTTCCCTAAAAATTCTTCAATTAAAAGAAAAAACTTCAGCAAAATAACATTCTTTCTTCAAATTAAAATTTGGGAAAACATGAAAGAAAAAAAATTTTAAAAGAAAATTTAAAACCCAAAAATTTTTTAAGGGGAATTCAAATGTTTCAAAAGAAAAACAAAGGATCTAAAAAAAAGAAGAAAAAAAAAAAGGATGCAAAAAAAAGGGGATAAAAAAAAGGGGATGCTAAAACAAATAAAAGTAAAAAAAAAGTGATTAAAGGGTTTTCACACAAGGGGCCTATTTATAACCCAAAAGGGAGGGGAAAAAGGGGTTTGATTGAGGGGGAAATTTTGAGTAAAATTTAAAATTAAGAACTTTTTTGGAGAGATTTTCGAAAGGGAAATCCGGGGCCCAAATGTGGGGGCCCCAAAAGGCCCGGGGGGCTTTGATCCCCAGGGGGCCCCGGGTTTAATGTGGGCCCGGAAAAAGGGGCCCGGGGGCCCTTTTTGATAGTGGGCCCGGCCAAAAGGCCGAGGCCTTCAATGCAATCCCCCGCTCGCTTCTTAAATTTTGTAAAAAACTCCCCCAAATTTAATTGAATTTATTTTTCCCCCAAAAAACCCAAAATTTTTTCACAAAAAACCCCCTTTAAAAATATCTTTTTTTATTTTCTTAAAAATTTTTAAAAAATTTAATAAAAACCAAAAAAAATATAAGTATAATGTATTTATAAACCCCCCCCCGGGGGCTTAAAATTTTGCTTGTCCTCAAGAAAAATAATTTTTTAAAACAAAAAAACCCATTAATTCGGGCCCCCCTTTTTTTGACCTTTACGAAATTGCAAGGGTATATTATTGAAATTTGGGTTGTTAATCTAAATACAACTTTTTTAAATCCCAGTGTTTAAATCAAAAAAAAAATACTTAATCCATAAAGAAAAAAAAAATTCATTTAAACTTTTTGGGTTTTTAGTAAGTATAAACTCCCCCAAAATTTTTTTTTTCTAAAAAGATAAAAAAAAAATGAAAGATTGGAAACCATTTTTTTCCCAAATTTCTCCCTTTTTAAAATTTGTCTTTTTTTATTTTTTGTCCTATAAAACATTTTTTTTTTTTTCCCCTTTAAATTTAACGGAGTAGACTTCACTCTTTGAGGGACTAAAGCTCCCCCCTGTCAACCGGTTTTTATTAAGGTACTAAATTTTTGGTTTTTTCCCCCCCTTTCTCATTTTGTGGTTTTGATTTGCAATCCTGGGTCATCGCCTAAGTGGCCCAAATTTTAAAGGGGCCCCTCGAACTCTTCCTCACACTAAAATTTAAGATTGGATCCCTTTTAAAATCACTTTCCTGAGTCTTTGGGGGTAAAGGTCCTTTTTTTTTTTTTGATAAAGAATATTTTTTAAGACTATTTTTATAAGGGATTATAAAAAAAATTTTCCCTTTTCCTCTTTTTGGTTTAAGGTATTTAAAAAAAAATTTAAAAAAAAATTTATCCCAACCAAATTTTTTCCCAAAAAAAACTTGCTTGTTTTTTTTAAATTAAGGACCCAATTCAAGTTCAAAGGCTAAAAAGGGGAAACCTTTTTTCTAAAAGTTTTTTCAAATTTAAAATTTTTAAATTGAAAAATGTCACAAAAAGTTTGGGAATAGGGCACCAATCTAAATAAATTTTTTTAAAATTTTATTGTGATAAACATTTTAAAGGGGCATAAAAAAAGAGGGGAAAATTTTAAGCTCATGTTGGGGCAATCAAAATTTACTTCTACATTTATAATCCCTTTCCCCCAACAAAAAATTTGCAAAGTTCCCCTTTTTCCTAAATAGCAAAAAATTTAAAAGGGAAAAGGGAAAGTCAATGAAAAATTGAAACATGGAAAACCCCCCAGTGAAAATTGTTCATCACAAGAAAATTCCTCCCCAAAAGTCCCGTCATTCGAAGGGTTTTTAAAAGCCCGGGGGGCTCTTATCCAGCCCTTGAATTTGTTTTTTTTTTTTAAATTTTTTTTTTTTAAAATAAGGGAAAAAAAAAACATAGTGTAAAATTAATTTTTGGCATGGGCTCCCCCCCATGAAGCCTTTTAAATTTTTAGTCGCTAGCCTGATTTTTCCAGTTCAATTTCGAATCCCTAAATCCCATTTGGGATTTCTAAAAACATTTCCCCCCCTTCATAGTAAATTTTTGAGGGAAAATAATATGGGTTCGAACCCCAAACCCCAAAAAAAAAAACCTACCCCAACAATTATAGATTTGTGTAAAAGTAGTGAGTGGGGGGGTAACCCCCAGGGATTTGGGTTTAAAAAAATTTTTTTATTTTAAAAAAGAATAGAAAAGAAAAGAATAATGGGGGGGTTTTTTTTGTGAAACAAAAAAATATGAAAAACAATAATAAAAATTTAAAAAAAAAAAAAAAGCCTAGCCAAAGGGAAAAAAATAGTTTAATTTTGGGGAAATTATCAACCCAGCAAATTTTTTTTTAAAACCTTTATCTAAATAAACTGGGTTTTTATTTTTTAACAAAACCCCTAATAACCCATCCCCCTTCTTTTTGATAACCAAACAAACTTTTTATTTTTTCTCTTTCGTTAATAACCCTAAACAACTCTTGGAAATTTAATCTACAATAGCTTTAAAAACAAGAGATTTTTCCAATTCTTTCCAAAATAGATTATAAGAAAAACCTTTTTAAAAAAGATCAATATCTCCATAACAAAATTCGACAAATCTTTTTAAAATAAAACTTTTTATTGTGCCCAGAAACTAGAACATAAAAAAATTTTAACGGATCTACGTATATTTGACAATAATTAACTTGCTAATTGAGTAAAGAGCCCCAAATTCCCCTACCAATCAAAAAAGATAATTTTGGAAAATTTTTCCCGAAAAATTAAAAATCCCCGAAAAAAAAAGAGTAAAAAAAGTAATAAATTAGATCCCCAAAATTGTGAAAAATTTAAAAATTCAATGCTTTTGGCTAAAAATTTCCCTTAGCACACTGTTCATCCTCAAAACAAAATTTAAAAAAGAAAAACATAAAAAAGTTTTTGTTGTGGGTGCCCCTTGTTTCCCCTCTCCTTTTTCCTTTTTCCCCAAAAAAACCCCCAAAAAAGCCCCCCTTTTTTCCCTTTGGGGGGTTTGGTTCTTTTTATTTTTTAAAGGGAAAATAAAAAAGGGGATCTTTATTTAGCAAATACGAAAATATTTTTCCCTTTTTTCAAAAAATCTCGAAAGTAAAAACCCCCCCCGCCTGGCACCCCCACAAAAACGGCCAGATTTCAAGTCTTGTTTCCCCTTGTTGAAATTCACAATCTATCCGTGTTCAGTTTTGGGCCCCCGGTTCCCCACCACGGCCAGATCTCAAGACCTCCTTCCTCTGGTCGATGTTCTGCAAATTTTTCATTCTTGTTTAGTGTATGGAAAGGTTTCCCCCTAGGGGGGGGTCATAACCGTGCCTCCCCCTTTTTTATAGCCCAAAAATTTTCCCCTTTTGAGTGAAAGGCACGATTTCTACCACGGGTAGATCACAAGTTTTTCCCCCCCCTTTTTGGGTTTTCAAAAAGATCAGGTTGTATACTTTTAACCCCTGTTTTTTTCTGTTGATTCTAACCAAATCCGGCCCTTTTTACTTAAAAAACACGCCCATGTCTTCCCCCCCGGGGGGGGTTTTAAAATTTTGGGGGCTTTTTTTTCCAAAAATTTTAATTTACTTTCAAAATTTTTTGAATTTTAAAACTCTTGACTCCCTTTAAACCCGATTTAAACAAACCCAAAAAAAATTAAATAAACCTTTCCTTTTTTTTATAAAATAAAAAAAAAAATTAAAAAATTCTACTTAAAGTTTTTAAATATAAAAAAATTACAAATTCCCCCCCATTTAAAAAATCTTGCTTGCCCTAAGCAATTGAATTAAAATCAATTAAAAAAAACTTTATAGATTATAAAAAATTTCTTTTTATCGTTTTAAGCATCTATTCTTTTAAAAAATTTTGGGCTTGTAATTTTAAAAGTCTACTCCCCCCCAAAAAATGGTTTCCCCGTGATTAAATTACCCTAGAAAAAATTTAATAGCTAATCTAAACAAAAAAAACTTTTAAACCTCATGTTTAGCAAAAAAACTTTTATTCCAAAAATAAATCTTAATTCAAAAAAAAACCCCCAAAATTTAAAAATTTTTTGGGTTTAGCAAGATATAATCTTTTTCAACAAAAAGAAAAGCTATAGTTTTACTCTTTTTCCCGGGTTTTTCCCCCCTTTTTTTTTTTTTGGTCTTTTTTCATTAAAAAAAATTTTTCTTCATTTTCTTTTTTTTTAAAACAAGCATCTATTTTGAGGGTTTTTTTTCCCCTTTTTTCATAAAATTTCCCCCTTTTTCTGCCCTTTCATTATAGTGAGTTCTTGAGTTGGAAAAACACCGAGCTCGTCACTTAAAATGCCGGGGTTTTAAAAAAACCCCACGGGCTTTCCCCCACTCTCATTCAAGTTCCCAAAACCTTTTTAAAATAAAAAATTTTTGAAAACATTGGGAAATGGCTATGCTTGTTTTTTTTTTTTTTTTTTTTTTCAAATTTTGCTTTAAGGGAATAATAGTTACCCCTTTTTTAAAAGGGTTTCTAAGGAAAAAATTTCTTTAAAAAATCTTTCACTAAGGTTATCTTGTTTCAGAAAAAAAATCAAAGATAACAGTAACTAATATAAAAAATAGAAGTAACTTTTTATTTTTCACTTAAGACCAATTCTCTTAAACTTCCAATTTCTAAAGCTAAAAAAAGGGAAAATTTTTTTTTTTAAAAAAATTTCACTACTTAATTTTTAAATTAAATTTTCAAAACACGCTAAAAGGGAGAAAAAAATTGAAAAAGTCAATTTCCTTTTTTAGAGTTTTTAAAAACTTTTTGTACAATCTCTAGATTTCATGATAATTTTTAAAAATTTGGCTTAAAATTTTTTTAAAAGGGAAAAAAAACAAAGTTGAGTCCCAAATTTTCTATCCTCTAAAATTTTTTTTTCCCCCCCCACACTTAGTTGAATAGTGCCCCCACTATTCAAAAACAGCACAATTTAAAAAGGAATTTTAAAAGCAAAAGGGGGAAATTTTTTAAAAAAAGAGAAAAGGAATAGGGTTTTTTCCCGGGGATAAAGGAAAAATGATTGGAGTTCTCCCCCTTTAAACACTAAGGTTCATCGAGATATTCCCCCTTTCTGCAGCTAAACAGAAAAAAAATCAAAAAAAACTAAATAAAAAAAATGATAGGGGGTTCCTCCCATAAAGGGGGCCCTTTTTTTAACGTTTTTTTGGGTAGCTTTTCCCGTAATTAAAAACACAAAAAGGGGGGGTAAGTTAAAAAAGGTTTTTTTAAAAATTAATACTTAAAAACCCAAAAAAAAAGGTTTTAAGCGATACCTTTTACTTTGAAGTTCTTACCATTTTTAAAACTTCGATCTCAATGGACCAGTGAAAAATAAGTTTTTGAAAACAAAGGGGCCAACCCCGTGATTTTTTGTTTTCCCAAAAAAAACTTTAAAACGAGAATGATAAAGTAATATTTTTTTCCTAAGAAAAATTTTTTCGGGAAATCAATTTTATCAAAAAAACCTTTGTTTTTTTTCCCTTTTTTTTTTTATTCCCCCCTTTTTAAACTTCTCTTTGAAAATTTTCCCCAAAATTTTTGTAATTGAAGTTTTCTGGCTACCAAAATTTAAACCCCTTTGCTTTTACATTTTTTTTAAAAAAGTGTGCCACATCCTGAAAAAAGAGCCTTTGGGTCCCAAACCCTTGCAAAAAAAAGTTTTAACAAACCCCAAAAAATTTTGGATTTAGTTCGGGTCGCTTTGGTTCCACCCTTTTTGAAACATAATCCAAGAAAAAGGATGAAAACTTACCGAAAGAAGGGGAAAAGGGACCCATAAAGTCAATACCCCATATCAAATTTTTTACTGCAAAAAGGGGTAAGGGGGGCATTTGCCCTTCTCCAAGTTTAATTTTTTGACTTTTTTCACAAGATTTACAAACTAAAAAATCAAAACAAGTAGGCCAAAACAAACCACACCCAAAACCTTTTGACTGCCTCTTAGGGCCAAAAGTCCCCCTGCTTTTGCAGAAAAAATTTGCAAAAGAAGGAATATTCTTGAAAATAACCTTTTTAATGATTTGATCACACAATGTTTCCACAAATACGGATCATCCCAAACATAGTACTTAGCACACTTTTAATTTTATCTTTTTGAGCCCCAGACAAATCACTTGGGTGTCTTAGTAACAAATAGTTGACAATATCAGCATACCACAGAATTGTTCTTTTGTTTTGAAAAGAATGCTCATTGGAAAAAAACCTCTGTATTGGTATTGACCCTTTCATGATAAGTATTTTACTGAGGTTGTCGGCAACTAAATTTTCAGAGCCTTTCCTATGCGTAATTCCAGATCAAACTCTTTTAATAAGAGTATCCATCGAATAAGTCTTGGTTTCGCCTCCTTTCTTCCACGAGCAGGTATTTGAGAGCTGCATGATCAGAGTAAAAAATTACCTTGTACCAAGTAAATATGATCTGAATTTTTTCTAATGCAAAAACAACACTAAGAGTTTCTTTTTCGTTGTGGAATAGTTGCATTGAGCACTATCCAATGTTCTGGAAGCGTAAAATGACATGGGAACTCTTCCAAACTCTTTGGCCAAGAAACGGCTCCAACTGCATAATTGCTCGCATCACACATAATTTCAAAGGAAGGTTCCAGTCAGGGGGTTGGATGATTGGAGCAGAAGTTAAAATTATCCTTAATGTGTCAAAAGCGTGCTTCAGGCCTCATCGAACTCAAATGTCACTTCTTTTTTGCAGCAATCGCATAGGGTTTTTGTAATCTTTGGAAAAATCCTTAATGAAGCGTCGATAAGAGCGAATTTCTCGTACACTTATAGGGTAAGGTAGAGATTTAATCAATTCTACTTTAGCTTTATCGACTTCAAGCCCCTTAGAAGATACAATATGACCTAGAATTAGACTCTATTCAACCATAAAGGACATTTTTCGTAGTTCAACACAAGACCTTATCTATACATCTTTGAAGCCTTTTGTAAGGTTAGTCAAACATGAATCAAAAGAGTTACCATAGACAGTGAAGTCATCCCCTGAAAACCTCTAGATATTCTCCACATAATCTGAAAATATACTAACCATACACCTTTGGAATGTGGCTGGGGGCATTGCAAAGCCCAAAAGGCATCCTTCAATACGCAAATGAACCGAATGGACATGTAAAAGTAGTATTCTTGATCTTCCGGTGCCACTGGAATTTGATGAAAACCTAATAACCATCAAGACAACAATAGTGAGAATGGCCACCAAACGTTCAAGCATCTGATCAAGAAAAGGAAAGAGGGAAGTGATTTTTCTAGTTGACGCATTTAACTTTCCATAATCAACACAAACCCTCCATCCATTCGAACCCGAGTAGGAATTAACTCACCATCAGAGTTTTCAATTACAGTTAAGCCCGTTTTTTTTAGAACAACTTGAATTGGACTTACCCATTTGCTATCGGAAATTGGATAGATCTACCTGCATCAAGCAGTTTCAAGTTTCTTTCTTAACTACATCCATCATAGGTGGGTTCAAACGACGCTGAACTTCCCTGAAGGTTTGCAATTATCTTCCATTAATATCTTGTGCATCATGTGGATGGGCTTAGTCCTTTGCTATCAAATATGGACCATCCAATGGCTTCTTTATACTCCTTAACACCCGAATCAACTTTTCTTCTTCTAAAAGTACTTAGTTTGTTAGAGACTATCACAGCAGAGTCTTATTTTCTCCTAAGAAAATGTACTTTAGATTTCGGGTAAGGGTTTTAATTCCAGCTTTAGTGCCTCACAATGGAGGGAAAAGTCTTTGTTAAAGGGGGTAAATTAATGTAGGACACATCATACCTGATAGGTTTTAACGTTTTCCAACTCCCAAATATGTCCTGTAAAATCAGAGGATATTAAAGCTTCTCCTTAAGAGTTTTTCAATGCATAATAGTAAGACTCCTATTAATACAATTTTCAACTCATCATCGTCTATCAAGTCAATGTAGCCTATGTTAATGGGTCAATAACATCCACAACAAAAACAAGGAGATATCACTAGGAAAATTTTCATGGCATCATAAATGTTAAATTAATCACTTCACCATCAAATTCCATAGTGAGGTTACCGTCATGTACATCAATTTTCTTTTTTGGATGTCTTAAAAAATGGTCTCCCTAATAATATCATTGATGAATTACGAGAATCATCATTCTCCATGTCAAGCACAAAAAAAATCTGCGGGAAAAAACCAACCCATTAACTTGTACTAAAAAAATCTTCAGGACTCCTTAGGATAACATTGGACCTATCAGCAAGTTGAACAATAACACCTTTTTTCCCTTTAAGGGACCAACATTCAAACATTGATAAAAAAGACAAAGGCAAAAACATTGTTTGAAGCTGCAAAATCACACATAGCTTTAGCGATTCCAAGATTACCTATTTTGCAAGGAATAGAAACATACCTGGATCCTTACATTTGGGGGGAAGCTTCTTTTGAAGAATAGCTGAAACATTCTAACCCACACTAATCTTTTCATTACCTTTCAGCTTTCTTTTGTTAGTGCACAATTCTTTGAAAAATTTTTGCATAATGAGGTACTTGCTTAATTGCATCCAGCAAAGGAAATATTTACCTCAACTTTGCGAAAAGTTTCAAGAATCTCTTTTTCTTCAGCTTCATTCTTAGTTTTCGCTAATCTAAAAGGGGAAAGGAGGTGCTGTTATCATGACCTTTGGTGGTTCAACGAGGGATCCTCTAGTCTGGTTGTTCTGCTGGCTCGGGAGTTGCAGTCTCTTCTCCGTCTCTTCCTCAAATTAGATCGGTGTCCTTTCTCATTTGATCCTTGCAGTTCGTTCCACTTCTAAGGTAATTGCAATTAGCGCTTTGCTTTGGATTTGTGATAGTTTGAGGGGTAACTTACCTTGAGTTTCTAAGCTATTTATAGACGAAGCAAGTTGGCTTACCTGATTTTCCAAAGTTGTGAATGCCTCGCTTTGTCTCATCCAAAAAATTTTTTTTGTATTAACAGCAAGTGATTTAACAATTTCCTCAAGAGACATACCTGAAGTGGAAGGAGCTTGTGGGGCTTGTTTGATGGCTTAGTTTGGGAATTGTTGGGAAAATTTTTTGGTTTTTGCCATATCTGAAGTTAGGATATCCCTCCATCCAGGATTATAAGTATTCGAGTAGGGATCATAAATTTTTCCCTGCGGCTGTCCTGGGAATCCCCTACAGCGTTGTCATGCTCATGATTGTCATCTTTCAATGTGGGACACATGTCGGTAGGATGATTGGGGGGCAGCAACAAATTCCACAAGTCTTCACTGCTGTGTATTTCCAAGAGTTATCTCTGTACAAGGGAGGTTAGGTTAGAAATTTGATGTTCAAGGTTTGAAACACTTACCTCATTTACCTTCCTTGAAATGAATCATGCCTATACCCAAATTTTGCAAATTAGCAGCCATAATGGAGATCAAACCCTGCTTGACCAGGGGTTTTATTCACTATGGCGCCTCCACTAGCAGCATCTACATCTTCCTCTCCATCGAAGCAGGCCTTCATAGAAGTATTGAAAGAATTGTTCAGATATCCCATGTTTTGGATAGCTTGCACAAAAATTGCTTGAACCTCTCCCAATACTCATTTAAGAGTCTTTGGGGTCCCTCTGTTTGATACCACAAATCTCTCTTCTTATACCAGCGGCTCTAGACGCCGGAAAAATTTATCCAAAAGAGCCTCACCATATCTGTCCAAGTGGTTATAGAAAACCCGGAGGCAAAAAAAACAAACCCAAACTTTAGCTCTTACTTAAAGAAAATGGAAAAGCACGTTTCTTGATTTGATCGTCGGATATTCCTTGCGGCCTTATATTAGAACACACTATATGAAACCTTTCAAATGTTTGTGAGGATCTTCATTCTCAAGACCATGAAAGGTGGGTAGCAGATGTATCAAACCAGATTTTTAAATCAAACTCAACAGCCAATTCAGGATTTGAATACAAAGTGGTTTTGATTTACATCCGGTAAAAGCCAATTTTTCTTAATGTTCTTTCAGGATTTGCCATATCGTCTTCTTTTTCAAAAATCAATGGATGAATCAGACAAATCCGATGCCAAGTTCAGTCTAGGGGATGAAGATGTTTCGGTTTTCTTTTTGACGCAGCCTAGCTTTTCTTCGCTGTTTCTTAAAAGTCTTCTCAATCTCTGGATTATAAGTGAGTTCACCTGTATGAGAAAGAACGAGTCATATAAGAATAGAAATAAATTCGACACCAATCCCCGCAACGGCGCCAAAATTTGATGGGTGTCGAATCCATCAAAAAAAAAACCTACTCCTAGACAATTTATGATTTGTGTAATAGTAGTGAGTAGGGTCTATTCCACAGGGATTGTTAAATATATTTCTATTAAAAAGAATAGAAAAGCAAAGAAGAATGGGGGGGTTTTGTTTTGTGAACAAATAATACTGAAATCAGAAAATAAAATGGAATAATGATAAAAAGCCTAGCCAAAGGAATCGAGATAAATTTAATTTTAGGAATTGATCATCGATGCAAATATTTTCTATCCTTTATCCAAGAAAATGGTTATGGTTATTTTAAAAAGCTCTAATAACCTATCCCCTTTTTACTTTCTTGATAATCAAAACAAGCTCTTTGATTATTTCCTTATCGATTTTGACAACCCTAAACAAGCTCTTAGGATTAATCTATCAATAGCAATAAAAACAAAGAAGAGACTACCATTCATGCCAATAGATTATAAGATAACCTTTTAAACAAGATCTATATTCTCCATAACATGAATTCGACTATCTATTTTATAATCAAACAAGTTATTGTGTCACCCGAAACTAGAACTATCAAACAATTACGAATCTGACGTACTAGTTGACAATATATTAACTTGCTAATTGAGTAGAAGAGCTCTAATTCATACTAATCACACAAAGCTAATATTGACAAAACTTCCAAAATATAAATATCCGAAAACAAAGAGTAGAATAAAAGTAACTCAATTAGATCTCACAATCCGTGAAGAATTAAACTTCAATGATCCTTTGGCTAGAAAATTTGCTTAGCTACACATGTTCATCCTCAAAATGAAAGTTAAAAGAGAAAACATGAAAAAAGTCTTTGTTGCCGGTGTCCCTTGCTCTGCCTCTCCTTCTTCCTTCTCGTCCAAAAGCTCCAAAAGAATCCTTTTTTTCCTCTAGGGTTGGTTCTATTTATATTGTTAAGGGAATGGCAAAGGATCTTTAGCTAGCAAGATACGGGAAATATCTTTCCTTTTTCAAGTAAATCTCGAGAAGTGAATAATCGTCCACTTGGCACGCCCACAAAAACGGCCAGATTTCAAGCCATGCCTTCCTCTGTTGATAATTCACATATCATCATCCGTGTTCAGTGTGTGCCACAGCTTTCACCACGGCCAGATCTCAAGACGTGCCTTCCTCTGGTTGATGTTCCGCAATTTCTCATTCTTGTTTAGTGTATGGCACGGCTTCCACCACGACTTTATACCACGGCTAGATCACAAGCCGTGCCTCTCTCTGTTGATTCTTCAAGACAGATACATGGTCGTGTACTTCAACCGTGTATATTTTCTGTTAATTCTAAACCAAATACACGGCAGTGTACTTCAAATACACACCCATGTACTTCCCTCCAGTGGTTGTAAATCCTTGTCTTTGATCTAAATTGTAGATGACTTCTCTAATTTACTTGAATTAACACTCTTGACTCCATTTAACCTGATTTATCACCATAATAAAATTAAGTACCATTTCCTTATGATTTCTATCAAATCAATAATAAATTTAACACAATTCATACTATAAAGATTGAGTATAAAATGGCTCTATCAATAACCGTTTGCCTTGAAAGTATGGTTGTCTTCTGCCTTCAACTCAACTGCACCATAAGGAAACACATTAACAATTTCAAATGGTCCACACCATCGTGATTTCAACATACCTAGGAACAGCTTCAAGCGGAAGTTGTATAGTAAGACCTTCTGACTAGGGAAAAATTCTCGCCTCAAGATGTTCCTATCATGCCATCACTTTGTTCGTTCTTTGTAAATTTTGGCATTTTCATATGCTTCTTCTCTCAATTTAGCCATCCGATTTAGTTGAAGCAATCTTTTTTCACTTGCAGCTTTCTCATCAAAGTTATGGTATTTAATAGCCCAGTATGCCTTGTGCTCGAGCTCTACTGGTAAGTGACACGATTTACCAAAAAACAATCTTGTATGGGGACATTCCTATAGGGTTTTAAACGTTGTTCTATAAGCCCATAATGCATCGTCGATTTTTAAAGACCAATCTTTCCTGGATGCATTGACAGTCATTTCTAGAATTCACTTAATTTCCCTATTGGATACCTCAAACCTGTCCACATGTTTGTGGATGATAAGGGGTAGCAATTTTGTGAGTAATCCATATTTTAATAATAATTTCTTAAATTGCCTGTTACAAAAATGTGTTCCCCCATCACTTTATTATAGCTCTAGGTACCCCAAATCTTGAAAATATATTCTTTTTCAAAAATTTAATGACAACCCTACTGTCATTAGTTTGTAGAGCAACTGCCTCTACCAATTTCGAAACATAATCAACAGCTAAAAGAATATATTTGTTTTGAAAAAGATGAGGGAAAAGGACCCATAAAGTCGATTCCCCAAACGTCAAAAAGTTCAATTACAAGTATATTATTTTGTGGTAATTTATGTCTTCTTGAAATATTGCCAGTCCTTTGGCATTGAGCACAAGTCATAATGAAGTTCCTGCAATCATGAAACAAACTGGGCCAATAAAATCCGCAAGATAAAATTTTTGCTGCTGTTCTTTCTACCCCAAAGTGACCTCCTGTTTCTTTGGAGTGACAGTGTTGTATTATGCTAAGCTATTCAATTTTAGGCACACATCGTCTAATTACCTGGTCAGCACAGGATTTAAAAATACGGCTCATCCAAAAAATAATACTTCACATCATGTAAAAATTTCTTTTTTCTGTTGGAATGACAAACCATATGGTATGATTTGCTAACCAAGTAATTAACTATGTCAGCATACCAAGGTAATTCATGGATGTCTATTGCATGCAAATGCTCATTAGGGAATTTTTCATTGATGGGTGGTTCTAAACAATCATATTCCAAACGTGATAAATGATCAGCAACCATATTTTTCACTTCCCTTTTTATCCTTAATTTTCTAAGTCAAATTCTTGCAGCAATAGAATCCAACGAATTAACCTGGGTTTAGCATCAGCTTTAGCAAATAAAATACTTAAGAGCAGCATGATCTATGTCTACTATTACTTTAGAACCTATCAAGTAAGACCTAAACTTGTCACAAGCAAATATCACTGCTAATAGCTCTTTTTCTGTTGTGGCATAGTTTTTCTAGGCCTCGTTCAAGGTTCTACTAGCATCGTATATAGCATGAAAGATCTTACCTCTCTTGGCCCTAGCAATGCCCCCACGGCATAGTCGCTAGCATCACACATCAGCTCAAATGGAAGCTCCCAATTTGGTGCAACAATCACTGCTGCAGAGCTGAGCTTCTCCTTCAATATATTGAATGCCTGCAAACAATTTTCATCAAACACAAAAGCAGAATCGTTTTCAAGTAAATTACATAGAGGTCTAGAGATTTTAGAGAAGTCCCTAATAAATCTCCTGTAGAAGCTAGCATGTCCTAAGAAGCTCCTGACTCCTTTTACTGAAGTGGGTGGTGGCAACTTCTCTATTACTTCCACTTTTGCCTTTTCAACTTCAATCCCTTTTTCTGACACCTTGTGACCTAACACTATTCCCTCTCTTACCATAAAAATGGCATTTCTCCCAATTCAGAAGTAGGTTAGTTTCCTTACATCTTTTGAGCACACAGCTTAAATTTGTCAGACATGATTCAAATGACTTCCCAAAAACAGAGAAGTCATCCATAATTATTTCAATAAAATTCTCTAACATGTCAGAAAATATAGACATCATACACCTCTGAAAAGTAACAGGTGCATTACAGAGACCAAAGGGCATTCTCCTAAATGCAAAAGTGCCATAGGGACAAGTAAATGTGGTTTTCTCCTGATCCTCAGACGTTATATGAATTTGATTATACCCAGAATAACCATTAAGGAAACAGTAATAATCATGCCCTGCGAGTTTTTCTAACATCTGATCAATGAAAGGTAAGGGAAAGTGGTCTTTATGGGTGGCATCATTCAATTTTCTATAATCTATGCAAACTCGTCACCCTGTCACAGTACGGGTTAGGATCAATTCGTTTGCATCATTCTTTACCACAGTCATGCCACCTTTCTTTGGCATTACTTGAACTGGACCAACCCATTTACTATCAGAGATAGGATAAATAATACTTGCATCTAGCAACTTAAGCACTTCCTTCTTAACTACCTCCTTGAGAGTAGGGTTGAGTCGTCTCTATGGTTGAGCTGTGGGTTTGCACTCGGCCTCCATCAATATTTTGTGAGTGCAAATCAAAGGGCTAATTCCCTTGATGTCCGTAATAGTCCACCCGATGGCTTCTTTATGTTCTCTCAGAACGCTTAGGAGCTGGTTCTCCTGATCATCTGTCAAAGAAGAAGAAACAATTACTGGTAAAGTATCATCCGTTCCAAGATAAGCATACTTTAAATGACCAGGCAAAGGTTTAAGTTCAAGCACCGAGGGTTGTGTCAATGATGGCATCGGTTTCTTCTCAGTGGTCCCCAGCTCCTCATAGTGTCGAGTCTTGAATTCATAAACTTGTTCAGCACGTTCTTCTTGGGGTTCATCCTCATCATCACTCCAATCATCTAAATCCCTAAGAACCGACTCCATCGTGTCCACACCTGCATTCTCTTCCATGAACTCAGACGAAAGCTCATCAACAATATCAATAGTGTAACATGATTTACAGTCATCAAATTTCTTTGTAGCCTCATACACATTAAATGTGACTTGTTCATCCATAACTCTCAAAGTAAGCTTACCTTGTTCCACATCAATTAAGGCTTTACCTATTGCAAGGAACGGTTTTGCCAAGGATCATGGGTACCTCTTTATCCTCCTCTATCTCCAAGACTATAAAGTCAACTGGAAAGATGAATTTATCTACTTTCGCTAGGACATTTTCCACAATCCCTCTTGGGTATTTGATGCTCCTATCAGCAAGCTGCAAGGTAACATGAGTTCCCTTGCACTCTCCAAGTCCCAATTTCCTAAAAATAGATAGAGGCATTAAATTTATACTTGCACTAGAGTCAATAAGAACTTTATCAAAATGAAAATTGCCTATGGTACAAGGAACAGTAAAACTCCCCTAATCTCTTTGTTTTCTTGGCAAATTAGGTACATCATTCTGTAAGATCATTGAACATTCCCTTGTAAGCATCACTGGTTCATTCCCTTCAATCTTCCTCTTCTTTGTGAGTAAATCCTTCACGAACCTAGCATATGATGGCATCTACTGAAGTGCCTCTGCAAAAAGGAATGTTAATTTGCAATTTTTTAAAGACTTCTAAAAATTTAGCAAATTGTGAATCCAATTGTTGTTGCTTCAGCTTTCTTGGGAAAGGAATAAGAGGAACATATGCTTTCACTTTTGGTGAATTTTGCTTTGGTTCCTCTTCCATTTGTTTTCCTTTATCTTTCTCTAGGTTAACCTCTTCTTCCTCAAGTTTCTTATCAACTAATTCCTTACCACTTCTTAGCATAATAACATTTACGCCCTTAGGATTCTACTTAGTATTGCTAGGTAAAGACCCAGATGGTCTATTACTCAACTGTTGAGACATTTGACTAAGCTTATTTTCAAGATTCCTAATGGTGGCTTGTTGATTTTGCAACATTGTGTTAGTCTTTTGCATATAACTTATCATGAGTTCTTCCATTTTAGACTGACCTTGCTGAGAAGAGGTATTATGATTAGGATATTGTTGATGGGGAGTATTATGTGCGTTGTTATCATTTCTCCACGAGAAATTTGGATGGTTACGCCACCCTGGATTGTAGGTGTTTGAATAAGGTCCTTGATTACCTCTTTGGAAATTGTTGACAAAATTTACTTGCTCTCCATGGGATGAGGAGGAAAAGTGTCCAGATGGGCACTCAAAAGTTGAGTGTGGTCCTGAGCATAACTCACAACAAGAAATTTGATTAACATTAAAAGAAGGTGCAAAGGTGAGTTTACTTACCTGAGCGGTAAGAGCAGAAATCTGAGCTGTTAAGGTGTCCATGTCATTGACAGATGCCACTTTAGACTTACCTCTTTCATGTTGCCAATTATGTGCACTAGAGGCCATTTCATCTATCAAAGCACTAGCCTCATCATACGTCTTACTCATTAGTGCACCACCAGAAGCAGAATCTACTAGAGATCTCAATGTCTCATCTAAACTGAGATAGAAAATCTCAATAAGGAGATTATCTGGTAGTCCATGATGGGGGCATTTTCTAATTGCCTCCTTGAATCTTTCCCATGCTTCATAAAGTGATTCACCACTAAACTTAGTGAAGTTTGTGATGTCATTTCTTAACCTAGCAGTTCTAGCTGGTGGAAAAAATCGCCTTAAAAATTTAGATGAGAGATCAACCCATGTGGTTACAGAGTCTTGTGGCAATGAATTGTACCAAGCCCTAGCTTTTCTCTAAGTGAAAACGGAAAAAGTTGCAGCCTAATTACATCATCAGATACATTATTCATTTTCACTGTATTACAATATTGAAGAAATACTGCAATATGCTCGTTAGGACTCTCATTTGGATATCCTCCAAATTGATTTGATTGAACCATTTGAACGAGTGTTGGTTTTAACTCAAAATTGTTAGCCTGAATTGTTAGTCTTCTTATTGTAGGACCTGAAACAACAGGTATCGTGTATTCCCGAAGTGCTCTACCAACACCCTGAATCCGATTGTTGTTCTCATCTGCCATGTTCTCTTCTTCCTTTCTTCTCTGCTCTCTTCTAAGTTGTCGCAAGGTGCGTTCTATCTCAAGATTAATTGGTAGAAGTTCAGCACTTCTACTCTTGCGCATAAAAAGAACCTTAAAGAGAACAGGAAATGATCACACAATGAAAAAAAATTAAATTAAATAACAAAATAATTACGCCTAAATTAACAATAGAATCTGAAGATGGTCTAATATTAATCAATCCCCGGCAACGGCGCCAAAAACTTGATCTACGCAAAAAGAGATATAAAATGAGCGTGAATAAATACCGGCAAGTGTACCGGATCGGATCAAGTAATATAGTGAGAGAAGAGTGTCGAACCACGAAGATTGATTAAGTAATAGACCTATATCAATTTCTACTATTATTTAGGCAATGATATTTGATGAGATCAAATGTGAATGAATTATGCTAAACGCGCAAAAAGGGAATTATGTTTGAAAAATGATGAATTGATGGTGGAAAATAGAATCCACCCTAATTCTACTAATCATATTGCCTTCATGTTATAATAACTCATAGCTATATGGATTTTCACAAGAAATTGACAAAACCTTAATCCTTTTTCAAGTTTTAAAGTATCATAACCCCAATTAGATTTAATAGCTCTCACTAATTTAAATCAATGGAGGATTCCAATTCACAATCATAAATTTCCCAATTATATGATTGCCTAATATCTTTAAAATAATTTCTCCTAATCCCTTAGTGAAAAACTTAATAAAAATATTGCATGAAACACTTAGGTCAATTTCTAATAAAATTCAATAACGCTGCTTCCGCATGAATTATCAAATCTTACTTAGGAATTGATGGGAAAAATTCTGGCACTGTCAACCTTTTCAGAACCCAATTTGGATGATTAACCAAATTGCTCATATTTTATCTTATGTCTTTATTTTTAATAAAATTTGAGAATAATCTTACAGGTACAATTATATATCTCCATGGGATGCCAAAATGTCCTACAACTTTAGTTGGACACAGAACATTTTTCTGGATAATAATCAAAGGCCCGCTGCGATTGTTCTCTATTCTGAGGCATTGGATCATGAAGATTTATGTTATTTTGTATCTTGTAATTTTTTATTGAACTATTTTGGTTGTATTTTGGTTTTGGGACACTTTTATTTCCTTGTAATTTTCATTTAGGGTTAGCCACCTTAAAAGTGGCAAACTTGTAATTTTGAGCACTTTTTAACCCTAGGAGTAGCAAGTATAAATACTTGCTTAAGAGAGGGTTTGAGAGGCTTATCATTTTGCAGATTAAACACCTCCTTTCACGTGAGAATTAGGGTTCATACCTTGGTTCCAAACTGTTATCAATTTCAATCCCAAGAGTTGAAATTGTGGTGAGTGCAACATCTTGAAATTGTGAGTTATATCAATTTTATTTTGTTGTGATTTCTTTTCTTCTCTAGCGTGTCATATCTAGGGTTGAATTGAGATAGTTCTTGGTCAGAATTACTTGTTGTTATTCACGAATTCTTATGCTTATTTGAAGGAATTATCAAATTGATCCGATTCATCTTTGAAAATTTCCTTGATAACGTGTTCTTCATTATTGGAAAAGGGATTGTTTTGTTACGGTTTTCTTTTGTCAAATTGAGGATTCATTTGCGTGGATTACATGAAATTAGAGTGTTGTTAGAAGGCATTTTCATTGTGGTATTCTAATTATATCATTGGTTGTTTGAATTTCATCATTTCATCATTAGGGTTCAATTGAAAAGTGCCATTTTTGGATCCGATTTTTCCTTGACTTGAGATAGTTTTTCTTAAGTCTTTTGGATGTGCTTTTAAGTGTGTTTAGGCACATCATCTTTTTGGTATCAGAGCTCTTGTTGAGAGAAGGGAATTGGTTGTATTCAATTTCGTGGAAGTGATCATCAATTAGGGTTGATCAAGTGAAAACCGCAATTGTGTTGTTGTTGTTGTTTGAGATTGCGAAATTACTTTGGATTGGGATTTGATTTGCTGCTTGTTGGAGTTGATTTGGGAAGGTTATTATATCACTTTGTGGACACTAATTCACGTGGAAGAGCAGAAGTACAAAGTGAAGTTTACTTTAGCAATTTTTTGAAATTGTGAAACTTACCAATTGTTGCCGTGAAGTAACTTGTGGCATGAAGAGTTGTGTTGTTTGTTGTCTTTGAATTCCATTGTGTAATTCTGAATTTGTGAAGTAAAATTTGCAGATTACATTAAGTTTGATTAGTAAGGAATTATTTGAATTCAAATCATATGCAATTAAGTTGTGGGAGTTAATGATTGCTTTTTGAATTTGAATTCATTGTTACCAATTGAGGAAGGCTTGCAATAAGTGAAGTTATTTGAATTTCAAATTGAAAGTTGCTGCCTATAATGGGATTCGGAATTCATTTTGGGAAAGCTACTTATTAATCTTTTGTCTTCATTATTTGCCGTGGAAGTTGAAGACTACTTGTAATCAATATTCACCTTGTTGTTGCCGTGGAAGTGATACATCTTAATCATTGTTATTGCTAGTGTGTTGACGTGGAGTGAACTTGTGGAAATTAAATTTGCTGCACCGTGTACTTGTGGCTTGTTGTGGAGAAGTGTATTATACGTGAGTTGCAATTATAAAATTGTAACATTAAGTGGGTTTGTTTGTTTGTCTTTGTAGTAGCTATTGTGTGGAGTTTAAGGAAGTATAGTAGTGGAAGTGTGTACCCTTGAATCATATCATTTTGAGGAACAACATACAAGAATCTACAAATATCTCTAATGATAGTGTGAATGGGGGATTGGGTGAAGAAGCCAATAGCCAGGTTGGTGGAGGACATGGTCGTAATGTGGCAGGCAGGAGAACTTTGGAGGAACAACTTCAGGAGCTTACTACTATGGTTGCTACACTAGCAACTAGAGTTGACAGGATGATTTTACCACAACTACCAGTGGTAAACCAACCAGCACCACCTCGAGTAGCTCCACAAAACCCTCATCGAAATAGAGTAGTGGGAGATGGAGACTTAAATAGAAGGATGGGTGAGGAGCATATTCCAAACAGGGAAGAAAGGGATGATAATTTTGGGGTCAACCTAAATCAGAATAGGGATTTTAGGCCACCTCGGGGTTTGGAGTATGTGAAACTACAGATGCCATCCTATGATGGTAAGGGATCAGCAGATAAGTACCTAGATTGGGAGGATAAGGTCGAAGGTCTCTTCAAATGCTATGAGATTGACGACAGTACTAGGGTCAGATTGGCTGCTGTTGAATTTGTAGGGTATGCTGCACTTTGTTGGAAGAACCTGATCATCAATAGGCGTCGGGATGGAGAGGCTGAGGTTCAGACCTGGAGGGATATGAAGAGGTTGTTAAGGAAAAGGTTCATTCCTGAGCACTACAAACAAGAGCTGTTTATGCAACTACAAACCTTGAGGCAGGGGGGTAAAACAGTGGATGATTATGTGCAAGAATTTGAGACCCTTATGATTAGGTGTGGGTCTGTTGAGCCTCCGGAACAAACTATAGCACGATTTGTCTCAGGTCTAAAATATGAGATAGCGTGTATTGTTGAGCTGCAGTGCTATACCACACTTGATGAGGCTATTTAGTTAGCCTTAAAAGTATAGAGACAGAGGAGGTCCAACTTCTTTAGGGCTCCTAGCAGTAGGCTCAACACTGCTACTAGACCCATCTTAGCCGACAGTCGATCAGGGGGAGCAAAGGCGGTAAGTGAGGGAGTCAAGGCAGTGGACACTACTACCCCAACCATTATAAGAGAAAACTTACCCACTGGGAAGGGTAAAGAGGTCATGGCACCAAAAACGAGGCAGACTGTTCCCGGATCTACTAGTGGGAAAGTGCGCCAGATAAAATGTTTTAAATGCATGGGATTTGGGCATATGGCTGCACAGTGTCTAAATAAGAGGGTGATGACTGTTATGGAAGACATTGGAGAGGATACTGAGGATGACCATGAACAGATTGAGCCTACAGATCTACCAACAGCATTGCAGGAATATTATGATGATCAGAATGCAAATGCGCCTGAGGAGCATACTGGAGGGAAATATCTACCCCTCAATGTGTTACGCAGGATTTTGTCCACATCTCCTGATATCAGTGATATTTAGAGGGAGAACATATTTCATACCTCTTGCAGAATCAGAGGTAACCTTTATGTACTCATCATCGATAGTGGTAGTTGTACGAATGTTATATCTGCTGCACTAGTAGACAAATTACAACTGTCTACTATACCTCATCTTAGTCCTTATCATTTGCATTGGCTGGATAATAGAGGTAGTATGCATGTTACCCATAAGGCAAAGGTTCCTGCAAGTGTCGGGCAGAACTATCGTGATGAGATCCTTTGTGATATAGTTCCTATGCATGCATTCCATTTGCTGTTGGGTCGGCCCTGGTTATATGATCGACGAATGATACATGATGGGTTTGAAAATACCTACATGTTCAACATGGGCGAGACACGCATAATCCTATTACCAATGACTCCATCTGAGGTCCAGGGTTTTCAGAAACAGGTCAGGCATCCATCCACTACCATGGTTAGTCGGGGGAGCAGGACAACAGAGATCCTAGGGTTCAATTCCACAACTGATCCTCTAGATTTGAGGGCAAATCTTTCAGAAGCCCGAGGAGATGATGGGAAAAATTCTGGCACTGTCAACCTTTTCAGAACCCAATTTGGATGATTAACCAAATTGCTCATATTTTATCTTATGTCTTTATTTTTAATAAAATTTGAGAATAATCTTACAGGTACAATTATATATCTCCATGGGATGCCAAAATGTCCTACAACTTTAGTTGGACACAGAACATTTTTCTGGATAATAATCAAAGGCCCGCTGCGATTGTTCTCTATTCTGAGGCATTGGATCATGAAGATTTATGTTATTTTGTATCTTGTAATTTTTTATTGAACTATTTTGGTTGTATTTTGGTTTTGGGACACTTTTATTTCTTTGTAATTTTCATTTAGGGTTAGCCACCTTAAAAGTGGCAAACTTGTAATTTTGAGCACTTTTTAACCCTAGGAGTAGCAAGTATAAATACTTGCTTAAGAGAGGGTTTGAGAGGCTTATCATTTTGCAGATTAAACACCTCCTTTCACGTGAGAATTAAGGTTCATACCTTGGTTCCAAACTGTTATCAATTTCAATCCCAAGAGTTGAAATTGTGGTGAGTGCAACATCTTGAAATTGTGAGTTATATCAATTTTATTTTGTTGTGATTTCTTTTCTTCTCTAGCGTGTCATATCTAGGGTTGAATTGAGATAGTTCTTGGTCAGAATTACTTGTTGTTATTCACGAATTCTTATGCTTATTTGAAGGAATTATCAAATTGATCCGATTCATCTTTGAGAATTTCCTTGATAACGTGTTCTTCATTATTGGAAAAGGGATTGTTTTGTTACGGTTTTCTTTTGTCAAATTGAGGATTCATTTGCATGGATTACATGAAATTAGAGTGTTGTTAGAAGGCATTTTCATTGTGGTATTCTAATTATATCATTGGTTGTTTGAATTTCATCATTTCATCATTAGGGTTCAATTGAAAAGTGCCATTTTTGGATCCGATTTTTCCTTGACTTGAGATAGTTTTTCGTAAGTCTTTTGGATGTGCTTTTAAGTGTGTTTAGGCACATCAGGAATTCCCGAATAAAACCTAAATTTCTCTTTCGATTGATTTACATTCCTATGCATGGATTTCAATTACAAAATACAATTCATAGCAGGACCTCTTATATGAAAATTCTGTATATCTATATGTCCTATAACATGAATACAATGATCATTTTAGTTTGAATTATGGCTACATCATGTTTCCCACAAGGATGATTTAGAACATTATGGAGTAGATTGCATAAGAACAATTGAAATAAATAGGTGCAATGGAATTCATATTGAATAACAAGAATAAACTAATAAATGGCATAAAAGAAAATAAAGTAGATGAAACAGTTGCTATAATCTTCAAGAGTTTGTAGAACTTCAATCCTCCGAAATGATTCCTAGAATTCTTCAATTGAAAGCAAACTTCAGCAAAATAACATTCTTTCTTCAAACTAAAATTTGGGATAACATGAAATGTAAAAGAATTAAAGAGAATATAAAATCCTAAAGTTTCTAAGGGAATTTTAATGATTCAAAGAAAAACAAAGGATGCTAAAACAAAGAAGAAAAACACAAAGGATGCTAAACAAAGGATCAAAACAAGGATGCTAAAACAAATGATGCTAAAACAAAGGATGATCTCAAGGTTCACACAAGGGACCTATTTATAGATCCAAAGAGGAGGAGGATAAGGTTGATCTGATGAGGAATCGAGTCAGCAAATTAATTAAGATACGATTTTGGAGAGATTTTCGCAATGGATATCCGAGGACCAATGTAGGTCGGCTCAAGGCTGGTGGCTTTGATGCCTTATGAGGCCGGTTTAATGTAGGCCGGCTTAAGGCTGACGGCCTTTGATAGTAGGCCGGCCTAAGGCCGGCGGCCTTCAATGCAATCCTCCGCTTGCTTCTTCAATTTTGTAAAAAACTCCTCCAATTAACTTGTAATTTACTTTTCGGTCCTCAAAACCTGAATTTTCACAATAAACCCCATTAAATATCATTTCTTTATATTTTCTTATAATATTGAAATAAATTTAATATAAATCCAAAAGAAAATATAAGTATAGTGTGATCTTATCAGTCGGCCGAGTTAGCTTCAAGGCCATCGACCTTGGAGCCGGCCTAAATGAAGGTCATTGGCCTTAATGCCGGCCTTTGGGTGCTGGCCTATGTACTTAGGCCATCGGCCTTTGGCCGGCCTTGAGCCGACCTTGAATGGTTTCGCACAAATTTTTTAGGTTGATATAAATAGGTGTCCTTAGGGTTTTTCGAGGAAGAATATTATTTTGGTTGTAAAACAGAGACACTTTAAGCGGTGTGAATCTTCTTTGGAGATTTGTGAATATTGGGAATTGATTTTTCTCTTTATTCTTATTTCTCTTATGAAATTCTTGGTTCTTTAGAATTTGCGGCTAGCATCGTTATTGAATTCTTGGAATTCTTTAACCATAGTGATTGATTTATAGAACGTGGTCTCTATCGTTCTATAATTTGATTGCGAATCAGTTTAATTTTATCAATCCTGGCATCTATAGATTGATAATTTTATCCATATCTTTGATTTTATTCATTAGTACCAAAATCCAGAAAACCCTAAAAATTTGTGACATTTGATTGTTATTGACGAGTTGGTTTGTGTGAAAAGGATTCGATTCCGAATCCGCATCAATCTTCTTTTATGACACTTTCATTTTTGTTTGTAATTCTCATTTAGGATCGACCACCCTAAAATGGCATAATTGTAATTTTGTGTACTTTTTAACCCTAAAGGGAGCAAGTATAAATACTTGCTTAAGTAAGGCTTTTTAGGAGGCCAATTTTTCATAACAAACAATCATATTCATGTGAGAGAATTAGGGTTTCCTAGCTTAAATTTTCCTCTTATCAATTTCAATCCCAAGAGTAGAAATTGTAGTGTGTGCAACACTTGAAATTGTGAGTCATATCAATTTCATTTTATTGTGATTTCTTTTCTGCTCTAGTGTGTAATATCTAGGGTTGAATTGGGATATTTCTTGGTCAGATTTTCTTCATAATCATTCGAATTTTGTGCTTAATTGAGTTACTTTTACACTTGAATTCGGTTCATCAATTGTGTATGCTTCTTGAGCTGTGAAAGTATTAGTTGTGGAAAGGGGGATCACGGTTATTTTCTTGTGGATTGTTAGTAGTAATCACGTGGGTTTTGGAGTATAATTTGTTACCACCATTGAGGATTATACTATGGTGTTGATTAATTTCATGTAACTCATCATTCGGTCCATATATTGCAATTAGGGTCACGCTATAATTGCCTTACCTTGAACTGAATTGTGCTAGTCCTTAGAGATTGCTATTTGGTTTAATTTCCAAGTGTTTAATCCCCTTTTAGGCACATCATAATTTGGTATTAGAGGAATTTAATTTGGATACTTAAGATTGATCACATCCTCGTCTGAAGAACTGGTTATAAACATTGAGAATTTATACCATTTGGAAGCTAGTTTGATTGTTTATCAAATTGGTTTTGCATGTGCTTAATCTTGGTTTTTTGGCACATCATCATTTGGTATCAAAGCTTGTGGTTGTGAGAAGGGTTTTTTTTTTTTATTTTGAATTTAGAAAATTTAAGGTCCATGTTCTTACATTTTCATTCCAAAATTGAGAGTAAAATGGCTAACTTTTTTCAAGCATACAGTCTCGACACACGGCTTATACACGGCCGTGCCTTTGAATAGTGTCAGTAAAACCCATGCAAATAACACACGGATGTGTCTCAAACCGTGTACTCAACCGTGTGTGCTTCTATAGATTTTCCAAGCTCAACACACGGTCGTGCCTTCAACCATGTGTTCAACCGTGTGAGCTTCTGTGGGCGTGTTTCCTTGACACACGGCCATGCTCTTCACCTATTCCTTCCAAAAAGCATTTTTCTCCATGTTTTCTTATCCGATCTCAATCCAAGTTGATATCTTCTCTCAAAATTGTGGTCCTCAGTCCTGAAACTGAATTTTTGTTTTCTTTTAAGTATCAAAACTCTTCAAACTAACATCAATTTATTACATATACCACTAGAATTCATCAGAAATACTAGTATTAATTTGTACTTATCATCAAAAAATAATAGAAAAACAACTTATTATTACTAGATATTACACACTAATAATAACAAGGAAGCAACTTAGAAGATCTTGGTACTACTCAAAAGATTTTCCAAGCCTCACTCGCCATAATTTACAAGAAATTGATAAGAGTGTGTGTATTGGCAAGAGGACTCCTCACTCTCAAGGCAACAAGAAGTATTTTCTCAAAATGTTTAAAAGCTCCATACAAACCCTAGTTAGTAAGAATTTATACTTGCTCTAATTAGGGTAAAAATGTTTAAAAATTACAAATATGCCACTAGGTGGCCAGTTCTAACAACAAAATACAAAGAAATCATAAGTCCCAAAAATTAATAAAAGTGGTTGATTGAATAATGAAAAATACAAGTACAAAAGATGGTCTTCAAATAGCCAATTCTCCAAGTCAATTGAGCAATCTGTGGGTCATTAGATGTGACTCCAAAAATATCTAGCAAGTTGATCATCAGTGCATGTTATTTAGCCATCCCATAAAGACTGATCAATGTACCTATTATAGTGCAAAAACAAACATTATTAGATAAAGAAAAATGAACATATGTGGATGTCTTGGATCATACATCAAAATCAAGTTCCCCTACTACAGGGACCGCATAGTAGATTCCCATCAGTTTTGGAATTAGAGAGACATTCCTTGAGGCAAAAGAGAAGTGAATTTCTTGTTTGTGGTTTCAGAATTGAGGATTGTCAAATTGCATTTCTAGATTTACTTTGCATGGAGAATAGGGAAATTGTTTGAATTCAAATACATTCATTAAGTTTGAAGAGTTATTGTGTAGTATTGATTAAATGCAATTTGAATATTTGAATTATTTCTTACCATTTGTGGAGAAGCTTCATTAAGAGTTGCATTTGAATTGTTGTGCCATGATTGTGTTGTGAAGTGAGTGTATTGTGGATTGAAGAAGTGTTTCACCATGAGTGTAAGTGTAAGTTATGTTTAAAGCTTGCAACGTAGTTGAGGTGTGTGTGTGTGGCAAAGTGAGTTTGTGTCATGAAGGGTGCAACTTGGTGTGTTGTTTATGTTAGGGTGAGTATGCTGCACGTAGATTGTAAGTGTGTGTATGAGCCGTGAGTGAAGGGAGTTGTAGTGGTTAAATTTGAATTTCAAAAAGCAAGCATTAAAGTATGAAAGTTATTATGTATTGATGCTTGAACACCTTGCTTAGTTGGAATTATTAACTTACTATTGGAGAAATGTTATTATTATTTCTACTTATTGTAACCATAATTGAAGTGTGGAAGTGTGTGTGTGAAGTTAAGTGGAGTTTTGTGTTTACTTTTGTAGGTTATTTGGTTATTGTGTGACGATTGAAGTGTGGTTTTTGTGAAAGGGTATACTACATTGCTTTGAATTATCTTTGTAATCCGACAAATCAAGTTCACAACTATGTCGAATGATAGTGTGAATGGGGGAATTGGCAATGAGGCCAATAGCCAAGTTAGTGGCGAATAGGGTCATCGAACTGTAGGTGGAAGAACTTTAGAGGAACAGCTTCAAGACCTTACCACCATTGTTGCTACATTAGCAATAAGGATAGATAGGATAATGATGCCACAACCACCAATGGCAAATCCTCAAGCACCACCACCTAGAGTAGCTCCTCAGAACATTCAAAGGGAGGGAGTAGTAGGAGGAAATATAGGAAGGAGAGTGGAAGGAGATCATCATACTCTTAGAGAGGAAAGAGATGATAATTTTGGGGTTAATCCATACTCAAACAGGGATTTCAAGCCACCTTGGGGATTAAAGTATGTGAAACTGTAGATGCCTTCATTTGATGGTAGGGGCTCAACAAATGATTACCTAGATTAGGAAGACAAAGTTGAGGGTCTTTTTTAGTATTATGAGATTGATTATAACACTAGGGTTCATTTTACAACTGTGGAGTTCATAGGTTTCGTCGCCTTGTGGTGGAAGAATATGGTGATCAACAAGCGAAGGGATAGAGAGGATGAAATACACACCTGGGGAGACATGAAACGAGTTTTGAGGAAAAGGTTCATACCTGAGCACTACAGGCAGGAACTATTTATGCATCTCCAAACACTGAGGCAATGAGGCAAAATAGTGGATGACTACGTATAGGAGTTTGAAACGCTGATGATTAGATGTGGATTAGTCGAGCCTCCTAAATAAACCCTAGCACGCTTTATGTCTGGGTTGAAATACAAGATTGCCTATGTTGTTGAGTTGCAAAGGTATAGTACACTTGATGAGGCTATACAGTTAGCCTTAAAAGTGGAAAGGTAAAGGCAATCCAATCCATTACGGGCCACCAGTAACAGACATAGTACTACTATTAAACCCATAGAGGCAGATGGTCAGATGGGTG
The DNA here is from genome assembly GCA_037954665.1 of Laguncularia racemosa. Taxonomy (NCBI): domain Eukaryota; kingdom Viridiplantae; phylum Streptophyta; class Magnoliopsida; order Myrtales; family Combretaceae; genus Laguncularia; species Laguncularia racemosa. The sequence goes on along the minus strand of JBBMOL010001517.1, from coordinate 5,467 downwards.
GACCAAAGGGAGTAGGTAAACATGCCAAGGTTGTAGACAAAGTTATTCTTAGCACTGAAAAAGAGCAAAATGTTTTTAGGAAAGGCAAAGAGATAGTTGGACCTAATTTTAGGCAGACAACACCGGGGTCAACCAGTGGGAAGATGCGCCAGATTAAATGTTTCAAATGTATTGGATTTGGACATATGGCTGCATAGTATCCTAATAAAAGAGAGATGACTATTATGGAAAGCAACAAAGAAGATGATGTGGAAGAAATTGTTGAGCCTACAAATTTATCCATGCCCTTGCAAGAGTATTATGATGATTAGAACATTAAGGCACATGAGGACAAAAAGTGTGAAAATTACTTACCTATTAATGTATTGCGTAGAGTTATGACTTTATCTGTAGATGCTAGGGACATATGGAGGGAGAATCTATTCCACACACCTTGTTGGATTTGAGGTAACCTATATGTACTTTTCATTGATGATGGTAGTTGCACTAATATCATATCTTTTGCATTAGTAGATAATTTACAACTAGCCACTAGCCTATATCCTAATCTTTATAAACTGCATTGTTTAGACAACCGAGGATGTTTACATGTTACACAAAGGGCAAAGGTACCATTCAGTGTAAGTGATAAATACAGTTATGAGATTATCTGTGATATACTTCCTATGTGTGCCTTTCATATGTTGTTGGGTAAACCATGGTTATTTGATAGAAAGGTGTTACATGACGAGTTCAAAAACACTTACATGTTTCAAAAGGATGGTACACGAATTGTCTTGACTTCCATGTCTCCGTCTAAGGTTCGCTCTTTCCAAGAACAAATTAGAAACACTTCTGGCTCTTCCAAACTTCCAACCAAAAAGCAAACACAAACACTGGGTTTCAATCCAAAAAAAGACCCCTTAGATTTGAGGGCAAGTCTTTTACAGGCTTGAGGAGATGATGGGAATCAATCCTATGGTTCCAGCAGTGGAGAAACCTAACTTGGATGCATGAGCCTAGAAATCCACATATGGCCACATTTATCTAATAATGTTTTATTTTACACTTTAGCTGGTACATTTATCGATGTTACAGGGTGGCCAAATAATATGCACTACAGATTAAATTATGGGACATTCTTGGAGTCACCTCCAATGGCCCACAAATTGTTCAATTGAAACAAATAACCGGACACTTGAAAACCATTTGTATTTGTAATTGTTGCTTATGGAAACCAACCATTTTATTTTGTACTTGTATTTTGTGTCTTGAAAAAAGCAACCACTTAAGTAGCATCCTTGTAATTCTATCGTATTTTTACCCTAATTAGAGCAAGTATAAATACTTGCTAACTAGCGTTTTTTATGAGCTTTTTTGATAATTGAGAAAATCATACACTTTGTGCCGTGAGGGTTTGTCTTTTGCACATAAAGATCTCTTATCAATTTCTTAATCAAATTGTGACGAGAATTAACTAGAGTGGATTGTGACTCATATCAATCTTACTCTTGTTGTTTTACAAATTGTGTTTAGTGAGTAATATTGATGCGTGAAACTCTAGGTATGTTAAACCTAGAACCCCGACATCGCTATTAGATTCAATTATCACGAAGATCGTCTTGAATAAGCAAAGCATAACTAGACCCCAATCACACCTGTTAACTGAAACCTAAGTTATCAAAAGGGTATTCCTAGCAATCCGGTTAAGAATTCCTATGGAAAATTTTTTTTGTAAAAGAACAAAAAAAGAGGGTATTTCGTATCTCACAAAATGAGTTTGTTTTCATTCAATAATAAGATGTTCTTCATGGCCATCCCTTGCACGGCTTATATAGAGTTATACAAGAATATGGAAAACCTAAGTTGCCTAATCTATTTGTTTCCTTATCCTCATGTAACCGAGTAGGCAACTAAATAATATAAATTACAAACTAAAACAAATACTAAAAAATATAACAACAAACCCGCAAATTCCCTTTCCTATTTTGGTTTAATATATAATATTTCTTATTCTAGAACTTCAAATCCTTGCTTTTCTTCCATGAAAACATGAATTACATTAATAGGTGTTGGTTCTCCTTTCATGTAATTTGATTCCTTAGCTTGTAGGTCTATAACCAGTCCTTGTAAAGCATTATTTATCCTCTTTGCTCTAGCTTAGGTCATTGGTCCTCCAATTCATTACAATGGATCTTAAGTCCTTGGTTCTATCTTCTGAAGTGCTAGAATCTAAGTACAATTCGTTGGTTACTTGTACTTATCACGTGAATTAGGGTTCTTTATTTTCAGATTTGATCATTTCAAATTGGGATTGAATTCTAGTTCATTTCCGTGTTGTTCCATTGAAGTTTATACACTTGTTCGTTCCTTACATCAATTCAGTGTTCAAATTAGTGAATTGGACTTCAATTGTGAAGTAATTTGAGCACGCCATTTGTTGTTGGAGTTAGTTGTTCACGCCACTTGATTGATGTGTTTGCCATCCAATTGGTTAGGCACATCACCAGACATGTGGCTTATGTACCTAGACCTCTTTAAATTGGGTCTGCACCTTTAGCACTACCACCCCCACCACAGGTAGGTCAGGGTGTGAGGTGTCTTAGATGTTTAGGACCTCATGATCTATAGTAGTGTAATTGACCAGAAGGGGCATGCTTCTCCTGTAGTAAAACTGGATACACCAGTAGGAGCTACACTGAAAGGACCTTCCCTTAAACCTTCTACTAAACTTGTGAGTAGATAGGGCATAAATCATTCGAGTGTCGTGCTCAACACATTTAGGCCACTGCACCCTACAAGCCCAACAACCTATATGACTTACACCTAGAGGATCACTAAGCCGAAATCAGAATGTAAGACAAAAACAAAGGGCACCAAGTGATACGAACCACGCCCACGTATGATGAAACCCAATACCAATACGTTCGGAATTTGCAACCCAAGATGTCAAACAACAAACGAGTGGAACTGCGATCCATTGCCTATAAGTGAGGCAAGAACCTTGGTATATTCTGTAGACACCACAATCGGGATGAAAGACCGATTGATAAGTCGGGATGAACGCCACGAAAGAAAATCCGATAAGTTCAAGAGAAGTTCTTTAGAGAACCAAGAGAGGAATTCTCTCAAAATGTGTTATTCAACCTTGTATGTGTGTTCTCTAAAGAACTTCTCTTGAACTTATCGGATTTTCTTCCATGGCATTCATCCCGACTTATCAATCGGTCTTTCATCCCGATTGTGGCGTCTACAAAATATACCAAGGTTCTTGCCTCACTTATAGGCAATGGGTCGCAGTTCCACTCGTTTGTTGTTTGGCATCTTGGGTTGCAAATTCCGAACGTATTGGTATTGGGTTTCGTCACACGTGGGCGTAGTTCGTATCAGTTTGGTATTAGAGCCTAGGTTTGTTAAACATCAGTTCGGTTTGAGGAAGGTAACATCAAAACCCTAACTCTAATCGTTCATATCAAGTTTCGTGTTGTCATAGCTTTGTACTTAAATCCATAGTATTAATTGTTTTTTTTAGAGTGTAGTGCATCTTATTAATTTTGTTACAAACAAAAAAAAAAGAACAGAAAAAAAAAACGTGAACAAGAACAAAACAAAAGGCAACAAAAAGGAAAGAAAAGGAGGAAAATTTCGAGCCCCTAGAGTGGTGTTGAATTCTACGGAAGGGATTGGTGTAGTTTGGGTTTGTTCTAAGAGAATTGAGAAGAGGAATTGGTGAGTTGATATCATCATTGCTTGCGAGAATACACGAGTGATTGTGGGATATCATCCTTTGAGTGAAACACGTAATGGAGTGAATCGTGAGGCTTAATCATATATATTTATGTTAGTACTAACCTTTTACTGCAGGAACTATGTCGAGGCAACATTCTCCTGAAGGTGAGAGGGGAAGGTTTGATGCTAGGTTAGTGATTGAGGCGTTGAGGAGTGAGATGAAGACAATGTTTCAGGAAGGCATGGAACAAATTCATGAGACGGTGGAGCAAAAACTAGAGCAATCTAAAAACGTCTTCCAAGGGCGTAAGAGGGAGAGTTGTTTTAAGAGAGTACAAAGGGGTGGAGATGAAATGTCTAATGATGAATTTGATGAACCTTCTGTCGGGAGTTATAGAGGTTATGGTGGTAGGAATAGAGGAACTAGGGATTGGGAAGATAGAGGAGATAGGAATAGAGAGGATAATCAATTGAGTAGTATAAAGATGAAGATTCCTCCTTTCCAAGAGAAGAATGATCCCGAGGTGTACTTAGAGTGGGAGAAGAAGGTAGAGATGGTGTTTGATTGTCACAATTATAGTGGGAGAAAGAAAATGAAGCTTGCTACCGTTGAGTTTTTAGATTATGCCATAGTGTGGTGGGATCAATTGATGTTGAATCGAAGAAGGGATGGCAAACCACCTATTGATTCTTGGGAAGAGATGAAGAGGGTGATGAAGAAGCGGTTTGTGCCTGCGTATTACTATTGTGAATTGCATAACAAATTGCAAACTCTTAAGTAGGGAAGCCGAAGTGTGGATGAGTATTTCAAGGAGATGGAGGTTACTATGATTAGGGCGAATGTAGAGGAGGATAGAGAGGCTACCATGGCTAGGTTTCTTGCTGGGTTGAATAGAGAGATACAAAATGTAATAGAATTGTAGCATTATGCGAAATTGGAAGATATGGTTCATATGGCTATAAAGGTTGAGAACCAACATAGGAGGAAAGGTAGTAGTATTGCACGGTTTCAACAGGGTGCTGGTTCATCCACCTGGAAGACTAACCAATGGAAGAAGGAAGAAAATTCTGTACCCACCAAGCCAAAAGGAGAGCAGAAGCAAGCGGGTTCTACTCTTGATAACCAAGGTAAACCTGATTCTTCTACTCCTAGAAATCGTGACATTAAATGTTTTAAATGCCAAGGCAAAGGCCATATTGCTAGTCAATGTCCGAATAGACGTGTTATGATTCTGCGTGATGATGGTGAGTATGAGACTGAGGGGGATAGTGAAGAGGATGATATGCCTCCATTGGAGGACACTAGTGATGATGAGGAGTCTGCAGCAGGGAAGTTAGTGGCAGTAGTGAAGCGAGCTTTGAATGTGCAGGTGAAGGAAGAAGAGGAGGTGCAACGAGAGAATATCTTTCATACTAGATGTTATCTAGGTGATCATATTTGCAGTTTGATCATTGATGGGGGGAGTTGCACTAATGTGGTGAGTACTTTTATTATTGAGAGGTTGGGACTCAAGACTACTAAACACCTTAGTCTATATAAATTGCAGTGGCTAAATGATAGTGGTGAGACTAAGGTCAGTAAGCAAGCCTTGATTGCTTTTCGCATCGGTAGGTATGGGGATGAGGTGTTATGCGATGTAGTGCCAATGCAGGCGTGTCATGTGTTGTTGGGAAGGCCATGGCAGTTTGATAAGAAGGTAGTTCATGATGGCTTTTCTAACAAGTATACACTTGTTCACCAAGGCAAAAGCTTTAATCT
>JBBMOL010001516.1:0-37429 GCA_037954665.1 Laguncularia racemosa | reverse complement strand
AAAAAATGCTGCCCTGATTTAAATTGAAGAATTAAAATCTCCCTCCCTTAAAAAATAAAGCACCCGATCAGTTTCTCAGTCTACATTTCCCCAACAATTTTTTTTTCTTTATATTTTTTTTCCCCCTTTCCCTATAGGGGACTTTCAGGGTTTTTTTTTGCATTTTTGGGAATTTCTTAAGTTGGTTTAAAAAATGTTTTTATAAAGGATGCGCCCATTTTTTCATTGTTTTTTCAAACCCGAAATCTACATGTTTGGGGTGTGTGCCGCCCACTGCTGAAAACAGTATTATACCATCCCCTAGTTTTTAGTTGCACTTATTTTTCCTTTGTACATAATGTAAAAATCCCCAAAAGTTTAAAAGTATTAATATCCTAGAGTCCTATACGATACTTCAAAAATGAAAGGCATTAAAAAGTAAAAAAAAAAAAAGGGAAAAATGGGTATCATCCCAAATTTTACAAAAACGAGATAATATTCACCCTGTATTCGCCCATCCTAAATTTTTGAGATTTTTTTTTTTTTCACACAGAATTTTATTGGAACTTAAACACACGAAAAAATTTACACGTTTATCTTTCATATCATCATTGTTATTTTGCTAGTTTAAATTGACCTTTTTCGTTTTCAAAAAGTTTCGACATTAAAGGCAAAATTTCCTTAAAACACATGTAATTGAAAACCTTTTGGGGAAATCAATTTAAAGCCCTTTGTATCCCCCCCCCCCCAAATTTTTAGACATCGCATGAAATAAATATCGGGAAAAAAGCTAACAAAGGAGTACCCAAACGGGAAATCCCCTTTTTGGGGGCCAATGTGTACCAAATCATGTGTTTAATGATGATTTATCGTCCCCCTTTGGGGGACGGTTTATTTATAGGGAAAAAAAACCAACGGACTTAAATACTTTCATATAGCTGAAAATTTAAAATGGTTCCCTATGTAGACGAGTCGATTAAAAAGAAGAATCCTAAAAATTTTCCCCTTTCATATTGTTCAAACCGGCTTTTTTTTTCAATAAACCTCAACCTCTTTTTTCACCCATTTTGGCCTTTTTAAAAGTAATCCAAAATAATTTTGACTCAGCTTGAGTAGTTACTACTCTTTTCGGGGTTTGGGCCCCTGAAAAAAAAAATTTTAGTGGGTTTTTTTCCCAAAATATCCCATGAAAGGAAAAATTTGAAAAAAAATTAAAATTTAGGGTTTTAAAAAACTTTACTAGAAGTAAGGAAAATCTTTAAATTCTAAAAGCCCCTTTTAAAATTTTCCATAAAATTTAAAAAATTTTTATTTTTTTTTTCAATATCTTTAAACCTCAAAATTATTAAACCGCTATTTTAATTCTTCCAGTGAAAATTTAAAAAATTTTAGTTATTTTAAAAATTATAAAGATAAAAATCATTTTTAAAAATTTATTTACACCTTTTTAAAAATTTTTAAAATATTTATAATATTAGCCTCCTTTTTTTTTGGGTGGGCCCTTTTTTTGTTCCCCCAAGTTTTCTTGGAACATGTGAAAGGGAAATATAGGCTATAGCCTAGAGAGTTTTTTTTTTAAAAAATTGGTTTTATCCTTAAAAAACAATCTTGCAAATTTGAAGTAAAAAAAATTTAAATTTTAAAAATTTAAAAAAAATAGTAAAAAATGGGAGAAAAAGGATAAGTAATCGAACAAAGATTTTTATAGGAAGTTCAATAGCCGTTCTCGCTCACTCTTTTATTTTTTCCTGTTTTTATTCATTAGGCACCCTCGTCCAAAAAGTAAAAAAAGAAAAAATTTTTTTTTATCCAAAAAAATATAAACTTATGCAACCCGGGGGAAAATTTTTCCCCTTTTTTTTTTTTTCCCCCAATTTTTTTTAATTTTTAATACTCATACTTTTTTTTAAAATTTTTAAACTGTTCTTTTTTTCCCATGTTTTTCCGGGGGGATTTAAAAAATTTTTTTTCCCCATTGTCACTTTGGGAAAAAAAAAAAAAACCCCCGGGGGTTGGAAAAAGATGTTTTGTATTCTTAAAAAAAAAACCCAAAATAAAAATAGAAAATTTTCCCAAATTTTTGGGAAATTTTTTTTCCCCCAAAGGGGAATATGGCAAAAAAAATTTTGGGGAAGCATATAATTTTTTTTATTTTTTAATATAATTATATTGTGTATTTTGTGTTTAAAGGGGGGGCCTTTTGGGCCCCCCCCCCCAAACCCTACAGAAGAGAAAGGGGGCCAAATTTCAAAATTGTTTTTAAAAGGCCCCCGAAAATTTCTGCCAGAATGTGCACAGAAACGAACAAGGGGCCCAAATTTTAAAGGGGCTTTTCATGGCCGTGAATCTTTGCCAGTGTAAAAACCACATTTTTGCCCTAGGGGGGAAAAATTTTTTCCCAAAATAATCAATTTTAAATTTTTTTCCCCAAATTTTTTCCCCAATTTAGAATTTTAAAAAAAAAAAAAATTTTTCCCAAAAAATAAAAAAAATAGGAAAACACTTAAAATTTTAAAAAAAATTTTTGAAAAAAAAAAATAAAAAATTTTAAAAAAATTTTTTTAAAAAAATTTTTAAAAATTTTAAAAAAAAACAAAAAAATAAAAAAATCGCATTTTTAAAAGAAATTTTTCAAAATTAAAAAAAATTAAAAAAAGGGGGGAAACTCACGGGCCCAAAACGGGGGCGTGCGCCCCAGGGGGGCTGGGGCAAACTTGAATCAAGGGGAAAAATTTTTCCCCATTTTGAAATTTTTTTGATTTTTCCAAACCGGGGGAGCATTGATTGGCGGGAAAAAGGGGACGCGCCGGGGGCGTGATCGTTTCCCCCCTCAAAACCCGAGATCGCCGGCAAGAAAAATTCGTTTTTGGGCCGTTTTGATTCGATTTTTTTGCACAAACCCAAAAAAAATCTTCAAAAAAAAGGGGAAAAAAAATTTTCAAATTTAAAAAATTTTTAAACGCAACAAATCTTTGGGGTGGGAAAAGAATGGGGTTTTTTTCAACCAAAACCCCATCGGGGTTCAACCGGAGGGAAAACCGAGCTTACCCAAACTGGGGTTTAAAACGCCTATAAAAAGGGGGAATGGGGGAACAAGGGGAAAAAATTTTAAAAATTTCGAAGAGAGAAAAAGGATGTAGATCGGGGAAAAACCCCAAATTTTTCGACCGCCGATTGGAGTTGGCCACCGAAAAAAACCCCTTTGGGGTAAAACCCGCCCCCAAAACCTTTGGGGTTTAAAAAAACCCTCAAAAAGGGTAGGTTTCCCCAAAATTCCCCCCCGCCCCCCAAAAGGGGCCCCCGGGAAAACCCCGGGAAAGACCCACCCCCCGCCGGCCCCCCCAAATCCGACCCGCCCCCATTCGCCCCCCCGCGCACCGACCCGAACCCAAAAAAGGGGGGGATTTTCAAATTTTTTTTTTTTATTTTATTTATTTTTTTGTTTATTTTTTCAAATTTATTATTTTTTTTATTGTTATTTTTTTTTGTTTTTTTTTATTTTTTTTGTTATTATTTTTTTTATTTACTTTATTTTCAATAAATGGGGAAAATTTTTGAAATTGGGTTTTTTTTTGGATTTAATAATGTAAAATAAAAAATTAAAAAAAAAAATTAAAATAAAAAATAATAAATGAAAAAAAAAAAATAAAAATTTTGGGGAAAAAATTTTTGTAAATTTTTTTATTTAAAAAAAGGGAAGAAAAAAACTTAGGAAAAATTTTCAACAAAAAAAAAAAAAAAAAATCACAAAAAACAAAAAAAAAAAATTAAAAAATTTTTAAAAAATAAATAAATAAGTTTTTATCATTAAAAAAAATTTTTTTTCGTAAAAAAAAAAAAAATTTTGATTTTTTCCCTAAAAAATTTCTTTTTAAAAAAAAAATCAAGTTAAAATTTTTAAAAGGTTTTTGGAAAAACCCAAAAAAATGAAAAAAACATAAATCAAAAAAAATTTAAAAAAATTTAAAATTCACCAATACACTAAAAAATTTTCAGAAAAGCAAAATTTTTTTGTTTGATCCGGGTACAGGTAGGGGGGCACCCAGGGGGGTAAACCCAAAAAAAATTTAAATGAAAAATCCTTTTTCAAAAAAAATTTCAAAGATAAAAAAAAAATTAAAAAAAACACAATAAAACACATTTTCAAAAGTTGAAAAAATTTTTTTAGGGTTTTTAAAAAGTAAAAACCCCCGTGGGGGTTTTTAATATTCCCCCCGGGGACTTAAAAAATTTTTTTTTTCCCCCTTTTTTTTTTCTCAAAAACAGAAAGGAAAAAAACGACGACTAAAACCAAAAAAAGACAAAACCCCCCAAATTTATTTTTAAAATTTTTTTTTTTTCCCCAAAACAACTGTTGGGGGGGGATTTTCCAAAAAAAAAACAAAATTAAAAACTAAAGTGGGGGATTTTTTTTTGGGGGAGCTTAGATTTGGGGGTTTTAGATGGGGTTTGGAAGGGAAAAAAAAAATTTTAGCCAAAAAGGGGGGGCGACCCCCCCGGGGGGGACCCAAAACCAGCAGGCTTCCAAATGAACTCTCCAAGTTTTTCCCCTTTTTTTAAAAAAAAATGTGTTTTAATTTTTTTTTTGGGGTTAAAAAATTTTTTGCAGGATTTATTAGATTTTATTTTTCTTTTCGGAGGGTTTTTTTTTGCTACATATTTTGTGTGAGTAGAAGGGGGTCAAACCCAAAACCGTCAAAAAACCCCTAAGAGGGGGAGCCTTTGCGTAGGTTTCGAGCGGGGGGTTTTGATTCACGGGGGGCCCCGATTAGGCTACCCTACCCTATTTCGATTTTCCTAATTTTTTTCCCCTTAAAAAAGGGGGGGGCCCCATAGGCTGGGAAACCCAAATTTAAAAAACCCAAAACCCTACTTGCCCCCCTTTAACATCGTAGGGGGGGTTTTGGAAAATTTAAATAAAAATGTGGGGGTTTTTTTTTTTTCCCCCTTTTGGGAAATTTGGGGGATTTTTTTCCCTAAAATTTTTTTAAATTGTTCTTTTTGTAAGGGGGTTTTTTTTTGTAATAGATGGCTACTGCAGCCCGACCGCCTCCCCGAAAAGAGACTCGGGGAAAAAAACCCTTTTAAAAACCCCAAAAAATTGGGGTATGGACCAGGGTTTTTTACCTTAAAAAAACCCCCAAGGAGAGGCCTTCATGGGGGCAAAGACCCCATCCTGTAACCAAAAAAAAGTCGAGGCGAATTTCCCTATGGTCCGGGCCATGCTTCCTTTATGGGAAAAAAAAACCCGCAGCTTTCTTCATGGGGCCGCATGAGAAAAACCCTTCCCGGGGAGTACACCCCCATTTGCTCCCCCCAAACGGGGGCCCTCCCCCAATTTACACGCAAACCTGGGGGCCCCGGGCCCCCCCGGGGCCACCTTCAGTAGACTGGGGGGCATCCGCAAAAAAAGCGGTCAAAAACCCCCTTTTAAAAAGACTGAAAAGGGTATTGCAACGGGGGGAAAATACTTAGAAGGGGGTTTTTATTCCCCAAAAAAAAGGGGGAAAAAAAAGGGTTTTTCCAATGTAAAAATAAGACTTACAGAAAAAAAGGGGGTGAACGCTTTCTCCTTTGACAGTTTTTTGCCCCCAAACCCCCCCCCCCCCCCCGGAGCTTTTATATTCCCCCGGGGTTTCCCCAAACGGGAACCCCTTTTCCCCCGGGGGGAAGATCTTACTTGGGGGCTCAAACGGCTGAACAATCCAAATTTAAAAATTTTTTCCCTTTAAAAAAAAGGGGAAATGGGACCCCCCCCCCAACAAAAAACCCCTTTCAAAAAAATTTGGGGTTCGAAAGCCCCCTCAAGTGCTTCGGCTAACATGGTAAAAAACCCTAGCCCAACATGATCTGGTGGATTCCTGAATAGAAAAGGTGATTACCCGACAACATTACCACCAAAAGGTTTGGGGTTGGGGAAACTGCTTAAACCCCTTGCCCCGAAAATTCAAAGGGGCACCCGGGGGGATTTGCAAAAACATCTTAACCTCCCCCTTTAAATTCCAAACAGCGCCATTTAAACGGGTTAAAAGGGGGTTTTATGGATTACCCCAACTTTTGTAGTCCCCCAAATTTGGTACCCCCATGACAAAATTTTTTTGGGTTTTACTCGAAGCATAAACCCTTTTGGGGGCCGGGGCCGCCCCTTTTGGGGAGCCGAAAAAATTTGGCTAAGCTGAAAAGGGGCAAACATTTTTGGGGAACCAAATTTTAAAAAAACCCAATGGGGGAAACCCCCCCCCAATGGGGGAAAAAGAGGGAAAAAAAGGGGGGAAAACCCCCCAGCCACCAGGGGTTTTTTTTTTAAAACCCCTCAGCATCCGGGCGGGGGGAAAAAGCAAAAACCGGGGGTTTTCCCAAAGTCCCCCACCAAGCCCCGGGGGATAAAACCAGGGGGCAGAGTCTACCGGGGCGGGGAAGGCCCAAAGGAAGTATACTTTGAAGCTGCGGGGCAAAAAAAAGGGGCTTCGGGAAAAAGGGGGCCTTTTTGGGAAAATTTCCCAAAAAAACCCGGCCCTGGAAGCACAATTTGAGAAGTGCCAATTTTTGGGTCAAGGAACAGAACCCAAAAATCAGGGGGAAGCCGAGCCCCCCACTACAGAAGCCCAAAAAGGCTAGGAAATAAGCATTATTTGAAAACTTTCTTTTTTTTAACCCCAGGGAATTTTTAAAAAAAAATAAAGTTTTAAAAAAAAAAATTTTTTAACCGGGGTTTTAAACCCCTTTTTTTTTTTTAGCACCGCGTGCCCTCATGCATATAAATTTTTCCCTTTCCCCACACAAAAAAAAAGGAATGCGCGTCCAGGGATCAAAATAGTTTCCAAAAACCCCAACCCCCCCCAAAACCCCCGCCCCTTACCGCTCAAGAAAAAAAATGGAAAACAGCAGTGACAACCGCCCCCAAAACCCAACCAAAAGTGCTAGACTCTGGGGTTTTTATCCCAGAGAAAGGGGGTCCAACAGCGGGCTGCCCAGGTTCCCCTTTTGACTGAAAGCATACCTCCTGCCCACACCCCCGGGGCCAAAAATTTTTATCAGGGGGGGGAAGGGAAAAGCAGGGGGGGACACCCCCGGGGAATACAAGAAATAAATTTCCCCCCTTTAAAAACCCAGCCTTCAAAAAAAGAAAAAAGGGGTCGGGGGGGCCGGGGACCTCTGAGGGAATCTAAAAAAAAAAAAGGAAAAGGGGAGAAAAAAGGAAATGGAGAAGCGATTTTCCCCAAAACCAGCTCAATGACAAGATGAAAACTATTAACCCCCAGATGTTTTAAAGGGGGCCGAAATTTTTTAACCTGCCAGCTTGGGGGAAGAAAAGGAAAAAAAAAAAAAAAAAAAAAACCCCCCAAAAAAAAAAGTTAAACCCCCCCATTTTTTAAAAAAAGGGAAAAAAAACCCCGGCCCCCCCCAAGATGCATAGGGGGTTTATCCCCCCCAAAAAAATTTGAAAAGTATGCTCTTTCGATCAACTCATGCTCCCCCCCTTGGGGGACCCTGGGGGGGCCCCGCTTTTGGTCTTTTTCCTACCTCGCTTAAAAATTTTAAAACACCTGGGAAAAGCTACCGGGGGGCCTTTTTTATGTCAATAAATTTAACATCGAAGTTCCCCCCATCTTAATTTTTTGGGGGGGATTTTAAAAAAAAGGGGTTTTTAAAATCCCCCTTTTTCAAGGAAAAATGCTCAGCGCGGGGGGGCCCCAACCGCCAGGGTAGCCCCCCGATATTAAAAAAGGGAATTGACATCCATATTTGTCAATACCTTAGACAAAACTTACTTTTCACATTTGGTACCCCCCCTTCCAGTTTTGCAAAAGTGGGGGGGTTGGGGATTTTTGGGAAAAAATTTCCCATCCCCGGGGGCCCCGGGGGTTTCCCAAAATCGGGGGAAAAACCCCCTTTTGGGGGTCCCCCCAAACCCCCCAAAGGGGCCCCTTAGGAGGAAACATTTTTAAAAAGGAGCCCACAGAAAAAAGTCATTCTAGTAAGAAAAAAAAAGGGGAAAACCCGGGGAAAATTTTTCCAAACCCAAAAAAAAAAAAACCCACCCAGCAACCAAAGGGGGGTAAAAAAAGGGCCCCCGGGGGGCCCCCAAAAGGCAGTTCCCCCCAAAAACCCCCAAAACCGCTCAGTCAGGTCCCCCCCATTTGAGGGCAAAAAAATTTGATTATTTTTCAAACCCCCCCAAACCCCAAACCAAAAAGGGGGCCCAAGTTTTTCGACCCAACCTCAAGTGTGACTATCAGGGGGTAAAAGGGGGCACTCCACAATAGGTGCGGGGGGCCCCGGGGAAAAAAATCCAAGACTTGATTGCCACGGGATAAAAAATTTTGGTTTTTTGGGGAACACCCCGGGGACCCAAGCCCCAAAAACCAAACCCCTTTCCCCCCAAAACCAGGCCTCCCAAAAAACTTTATCACTCAAAGGGGCCCCCCAAAGGGGAACCCTTAAAAAAAAATGGCTAGAAAAACCCCTTTGGGAGAGACTCCAAAGGAAAACACAAAAAGGAAATGGTTATGGGGGCCCCAGGGGTTGGGGACTTGGAAATTTTTCCCCGGGGGAAATTTAGTACCGGGGAAAAAAATTTTAAAAACCCCCACTGAGCAAGGGCCCCCCAAGGGGGTTTGGGGGGCGGAATTGAAAAAAGACAATTAAAAAGGGGAAAGGGGGAAAAACCCCCCCTTTAAACCCCAAATTTTCCCAAAAACCCCCGGGGGTTTTAAAAAGATGCAAATGGGGGGAATCAGTCGGGGGGAAAAAAACCCGGGGAAAAAGGGATGTATTCAATTTTTCCCCTCCCAAACAGAAAATTTTAAAAACTGAAAAAATTCGACTATCGGGGAACCCCCCCCCGAACAAGGCGACCTCCTATAGGGGAAAGGGATCACCCGCTCTGGGGGGATTTTTTAAAGACCCCAAGTAAAAAACCCGCCCCAAAACCCCCAAAACGGAAAACAGGGGGAAAAGGGGGGGGCTTGCTGCATTTTCGAAAGGGGTTTAAAAGGGCCCGCAAAAACAAATCATGGAAAAAATTTGTTTTAACCCCCCCGGGGCAAAAAACTCTCAGGGGCCCTTTTTTTCCAAAACTAAAACCCCAAGGGGAAACACTTTTTAAAAATGCAAAAAAAAAATTAAAAACCCCAAAAGGGGATTGCTACAGACAAAAAGGGGGACGTGGCAAACTTATTTTTTCCATGTCAAATATTTTTTTCTCCAGAAGAGCTAGGAAAAAGGGGGGCCCCCAAAATACCAACCCCCTATTCATAGGGGCCCGGGGCAATGACACCATTTTTTCCCAAAATTTTTAAAGAAAAAGGTTTACCCTAAAGTCTGCCCTTTGGGAAAAAACTGACTTTTTGGGGGGGAATCCAAGCAACATAAAAACCCAGCTCCAATTTGGGGAGAGCCTTTAAAATGGTCAAAAAAGAAACTTTTTGGGGGGGGAATTTTTCCTACCATTGGAAATGGGGTTTTACAAGTTTTTTCCCCATCCCCTTTTAGGCCCCCCCTCATCCCAAGGTCTTTTAACCTGCCCCCCCAAAGCCCCGGGGTTTATGCTGCTGGTGCCCCTTCCTCTATCTCCCCCCAAAAACCCCAAATTTTATCAAAAATTTTGGGAGATGTTAAAAGAAAATGGGCGAGCGGATTCCCCCTTTTAAAAAAAGGGGGCTGCCTTCCCCCATGGGGGGGGGGAAGGGGTTTAAAAACCCGGGGGTTGGGGCCCGATTTTTAAAACCAAAATAAAAATGTTGACCCAAAAGGGGGGGGATCATTTTTAAAGGGGGGGACCCGGGGGCCCTTCGGACGGGGGGAAATTCCTACACCGGGGAAAAAGCAAAAATAAGGGTTTTAAAAAAAAGAAAAAGGGGGGGAAATTTTTGACCCCCAAAAGTGCATTCACCTCTCTAACAACTTTCCAAGGGGAAAAAACCCAAACCCCAAAGGGTTCAATAAAAAAAAAGGGGCAAAAAAAAAGGGGGGGAATTTTAAACTCCCCATGTCCCCCAAAATTTTCCCGCCCTGAAAAAATGGTTTTGTTGCCCCCAATAGCGTAGGTTGGGGTCAAGGGGGAAAAAAAAATTCTTTAAAAAAAATTTTATTGAAAACTATTTATCGAATTCCTTTTAAAAATTTTTCTTTTTTTAAAATTTTAAAATGTTTTTTAAATTTTTTTTGTAAATCAAAACTCCCACCATGAACATAAAAGGGGTTTTTTGGGCCCCGACATCTTGCAAAAATCAAGAAAAATAAAAAAACATAGAAGGGGGGTCATCGAAGTATCCCTCCCTGAATGGGGGGAAAAATTTTGTAGCCCCCGTTAAAAAAGAAGGAAAATGCGCGTATGCCTTTGGGACTTAAACCAAGCCCGCCGGGATAATTTCCCCCCTACCTCATATTGATGTTTAGTGGAAAAACCCGGAAACCATTTTTTTCTTTTTCGGGACTTTTCTCAGGATACAATCCAAATTTTAAAAATGGCCGAGGAAACAAGACCAAATAACCTTCATCACGACATGGGGGAATTTTTCTGTTAAAAAGTCATGCCCTTCGGTCTGAAAAAACCCCGGGGCAACTATAAGAGCCTGGTCGCCATACTTCACGACATGATGCATCGTGAGGTTGAGGTAAAACGTCGACAATATAGCTAAATCCAAAGAAAGAGAAAGCCATGTAAACATCCTAAGGAAGTTGTTTAAACGACTGAGGAAATTTCAGTTAAGTTAAACCTGGAAAAATGTACTTTCGAGGTTACAACGGGAAATTTTTTGAGGGTTCGTCATCACCAGGAGGGCATTAAGATTGACCCTGACAAGGTAAAGTCCATATTAGAGTTACCTTCCCCACGCTCCGTTAAAGAAGTAAGAACGTTGCTGGGGAGACTAAATTATATAGCCGGTTTATCTCACAACTCACCGACAAATGCCGGCCGCTTTCCTCTGTTGAAAAGAACGCCGCAATAGAATGGGAGATGAATGTGAAGAAGCGTTCAGGACAATCAAAGACTATCTTATAAAACCCCCGGTCTTGATAGTCCCGAAACAAAAAAACCCTTATTCTTATACCTCACCATACTCCCCAAATCCATGGGATGTGTGTTGGGGCAGAAAGATGAAGAGGGAAGAGAACGTCCCATATATTATTTGAGCAAGAAATTTCACAGATGGGAACAAAGGTACTCAGAGGTGGAGAAGACGTGTTGTGCGTTAATTTGGGTCATGCATCGACTAAGGCAATACACCCTTACTATCAATTGAGCTGTTGACAAGACAGATCCCTTGAAATACTTGGCAGAGAAGCCAGCATTGATGGTAGAATCTCTAAATGGCAGAGCCTCTATCCAGTTTGACATCAGTATGTAAATCAAAACTCGATAAAGGGGCAAGCCTTAGACCGATCATTAGCCGAACACCCTGTCGAGACAGATACCCAAGAAATACAAGTCCAATTTCCGGACGAGAACATATTAACAGTAGAAGATATGCCGGTAGAAAACTCTGGGAGAGAGCAGAATGGTGGGTGGAAACTGTTCTTCAACGGGGCTGCCAATGTATTCGGTTGTGGGGTTGGGGCAGTATTGATATCCCCAAACGGCACTCAATTCCCTACAGCGACAAGACTTAACATTTTCCTATACCAATAATATCGCGGAATATGAAGCATGTATTCTTGGCCTCAAGATGGCCTGCCAAATGGGAATCCGCGAATTAAGGTATACGGGACTCATCGCTCATCATACTACAAACAAAGGGGAATACAAAACTAAAGACCCCAAACTGGGTACGTACCATCAACACTTGACGATCTGATTGAGGAGTTTAAGGCAATCACCTTCACGACATCCGAGAATTCAGAATCATTTCGCAGATGCCCTAGCCACACTAGCGTCCATGATTCAAATAACAGGAGGAGCCGAAGTTCAACCGATGAAAATAGACATCGAAAGTCGGCCCGCTTATTGTTTGACAATTGAAAAGATACAAGATGATAAGCCCTAGTCACGACATCAAGACCTTCCTCCAAGAAGGTAAATACCCTGAAATGGCTAGCAAGAATGACCAAAGAACGCTCAGAAGGTTGGCAAGTCATTTCTTTTTAAGTGGGTCTATACTCTACAAGAGATCATATGATACCACCCTGTTGAGATGTGTGGACAAAAATGAAGCATGCGAACTCATGAAGGAAATACATGAAGGGGTATGTGGACCTCATATGAACGGCTACATGTTGGCCCGAAAAATCATGAGGTTAGGGTATTACTGGTTAACCATGGAGTCGCATTGCATAAAGTATGTTAAGCACTGCCATCTGTGCCAAGTATACGCAAACCGGATCAATGCTCCACCCAACGAGCTACATTTGTTATCGGCACCGTGGCCTTTCTCCATGGGGGGAATCGACATAATCGGCCCAATCACCCCAACGGCATCCAATGGCCACAGATTTATACTGGTAGCGATTGATTACTTCACCAAATGGGTAGAAGCGTCATCATATACCAATGTCACAAAAGGGGTAATAGTCCGCTTCTTAAAAAGGGACATAATAGCCCGATATAGAGTTCCTGAGTCGATCATCACCGACAATGGTACCAATCTCAACAATAAATCGATGACAGGTTATGTCAACAATTCCACATAAACCACAGAAATTCAACCCCCTACCGACCTCAAATGAACGGGCAGTAGAAACAGCTAACAAAAATATCAAGAAGATCATCGAGAAAATGACAACAACTTACAAAGATTGGCACGAAATGTTACCATTTGCTCTCATGGCTTATAGGACTTCAATAAGAACATCTACGAGAGCTACCCCTTACTCATTGGTATATGTACAGAAGCAGTGCTACCAGTGGAAGTCGAGATACCATCATTCAGAATCTTGTCAGAAACTCAATTAACAGAATCGGATTGGGTAAAGAAAAGGCTTGATCAGCTGAATCTGATTGATGAAAGAAGACTTACCGCGCTATGTCATGGTCAGTGTTACCAACAGAGGATAGCCCAAGCATTCAACAAGAAGATGAGACCTCGGTACTTCAAAGAGGGCGATCTAGTACTAAGAAAAGTTCTCCCGAACACCCAAGACTCCAGAGGAAAATTCACTCCAAATTATGAAGGCCCGTATGTGGTGAAAAAGGTTCTGTTAGGTGGTGCTCTAATATTAACTCAGATGGATGGTCTAGAATTGAGAGACCCCGTCAACACAGATGCTGCAAAGATGTACTATCCTTAGGGAAGGGAATTGAAATTTTGCCAATGTTTATGAAAGCCAATATTCGATACAAAGTTCGTTGAGTCGAGTTTTTACTTTTCTACAAGCAAAGCTAATATCCCTGAATGGTCAACAATCCCAATCAATTCTCATCACAATAAATACACCTAAACACATTACCCACCACTTTGTCAATGAAAGATAAACACTAAAATGATAATGAATCTTAATGTAATTTGTGATATAATTTTGTCTACTCCTAAGCATTAAAACTGAACGCATTATTAGGATAACATTACCGTCGAAAGAGCTTTGTGCATAAAGAAAAGAGGCACATCAAGATTTTCAATCCAGTGTCGAGATAAGAAGAAAAGAAGCAGGAGCAAACCAACACGAAGGTTCAATTGTTTGGTTGCTATCCGAGATAAACTGGCAAGCATATTAAAATAGGTAACTATCATCACATCATGAAAGGCACCACATCATCTAGCTTAGTAAGAAGCATGTTCAAGAATACCAGATGAGTCAGCTCATAATGAAGCACGTGTCTAGACATTTCCTTTAATAGGGTTAGTCAGCCCAATATAGGCACTTTCTCGAAAAAACCTGTTCTCAGGGTCAGCTCATAAGGGCACCTTTTGAGACAGCTCTATTTTACGTTAGTCAGCTCTTGGGGCACTTTCCTAAAAGTCAATCCAAGGGTTAGTCAACCCAATATGGGCACTTTCCCGAAAAAACCTGTCCTCAATGGTCAGCTCATAAGGGCACCTTTTGAGACAGTTCTATTTTAGGTTAGTCAGCTCTTGGGGCACTTTCCTAAAAGTTAATCCAAGGGTTAGTCAGCCCAATATGGGCACTTTCCCAAAAAAACCTGTTCTCAGGGTCAGCTCATAAGAGCACCTTTTGAGACAGTTCTATCTAAGGTTAGCCAGCCCAAGATGGGCACTTTCCTAAGAATTTTATCAAAGGTTAGTCAGCCCAATATGGACACTTTCCTAAAAATCCGTTCTCAGGGTCAGCTCATAAGGGCACCTTTTGAGACAGTTCTATCTAAGGTTAGTCAGCCCAAGATGGGCACTTTCCTAAGAATTTTATCAAGGGTTAGTCAGCCCAATATGGGCACTTTCCCGAAAAAACCTGTCCTCAATGGTCAGCTCATAAGGGCACCTTTTGGAGACAGTTCTATTTTAGGTTAGTCAGCTCTTGGGGCACTTTCCTAAAAGTCAATCCAAGGGTTAGTCAGCCCATATGGCACTTTCCCGAAAAAACCTGTTCTCAGGGTCAACTCATAAGGGCACCTTTTGAGACAGTTCTATCTAAGGTTAGTCAGCCCAAGATGGGCACTTTCCTAAGAATTTTATCAAAGGTTAGTCAGCCCAATATGGGCACTTTCCTAAAAATCCGTTCTCAAGGTCAGCTCATAAGGGCACCTTTTGAGACAGTTCTATTTTAGGTTAGTCAGCTCTTGGGGCACTTTCCTAAAAGTCAATCCAAGGGTTAGTCAGCCCAATATGGGCACTTTCCCGAAAAAACCTGTTCTCAGGGTCAACTCATAAGGGCACCTTTTGAGACAGTTCTATCTAAGGTTAGTCAGCCCAAGATGGGCACTTTCCTAAGAATTTTATCAAAGGTTAGTCAGCCCAATATGAGCACTTTCCTAAAAATCCGTTCTCAAGGTCAGCTCATAAGGGCACCTTTTGAGACAGTTCTATTTTAGGTTAGTCGGCTCTTGGGGCACTTTCCTAAAAATCAATCCAAGGGTTAGTCAGCCCAATATGGGCACTTTCCCGAAAAAACCTGTTCTCGGGGTCAGCTCATAAGGGCACCTTTTGAGACAGTTCTATCTAAGGTTAGTCAGCCCAAGATGGGCACTTTCCTAAGAATTTTATCAAAGGTTAGTCAGCCCAATATGGGCACTTTCCTAAAAATCCGTTCTCAGGGTTAGCTCATAAGGGCACCTTTTGAGACACTACCACAGGTTAGTCAGCCCAAGATGTGCACTTTCCTAAAATCTATTTTAAGGTTAGTCAGCCCAATATGGGCACTTTCCTAGATTCTCCCGATTAGTCAGCTCTTGGGGCACTTTTCGGAAACATCCTTTCCAAACAGTTGCTAGTCTAACAAGACGCTTCTATCGACAGGTAGCCAGCTCATAAGGGCGCTTCCTAAGTAAATTTTCTTTCCAAGGTTGCAAGTCTGATAAAACGCTTCCTATCATCATTTCTCATACATTCCTACTCGATGCTTGAGATGTGTCATGCCGCCAATTAGTTAGCCCATAAAGCACTTTTTGGAGAGGGAACATTACCTTGAATTGTTAGGAACATCTTCAACCGTAGGATTATCAGCTCTTGGGGCATTTTCCTACTAAAACCTAATTCAATAGGTCAAAAATGGCGTCTTTTGTTTGTCTTTGTAGTTAAGTTTTTCAAACTTTACCACAAAGAGGGGCAGCTGTAAACACCCCATTTTTGCCCTAGGAGTCAATAATTTTCAATAATAATCAATTTTCAATTTTTCATAATTTTTCCCTAATTTAGCATAAAATAATAAAAATGTTCAAAAAATAAGAATAAATAGGAAAACACTTCAATTTTGAAAAATGATTTTGGAAATAGCAATAATGAATAATAAACAATTTTTACAAATTTTTGAAATTTCAAAAAATACAAAAAAATAGAAAAATCGCATTGCATATATGCAATTTGCGAAATTAGAAAAATCAGGAAAGTGGGCTAGCTCAGCTGGTCCGGATCATGGCTAGGCGCGCGCGCAGGGGGGCTCGGTCAGACGTTCGAATCACGGAGGAAGCAGTTTCCGCATTTTGCAATTTTTCGACTTATCCAGGACACGTGGCAGCATCTGATTGGCTGGAAGAAACGCACGCGTCGGGCGCGTGATCGTCTCCTACCTCGAACCCGAGATCGCCGGCGAAGAAAAAATTCGTATTTCGGCCATTTTAATTCGATTTTTTTTTTTGCACAAATCCAATAGATCTTCAACAAAAATAAGATAAAAATTATCTAATTAAAATCAAATAGCAACAAATCGTTGGATGGGCACGAATCGGAGTTGGTTTTTCAACCGAAAATCCGATCAGCTTCAATCGGAGGAAATCCGAGCTTATCCAGCTCGGTTTCAAGCGCCTATAAATAGAGGAGGAGATGAGGAAGCAAGAGGACAGATCAGAATTGCGAGAGAGAGAGAGAAAAGAGTGTAGATCGGAGGAAACCCAAAGTTGCGACCGCCGATCGGAGTTGAGCCACCGCAAGGAGACATTCTGGGAGTAAACCGCCACCACCATCGGATTCAACACCCTCAAGAAGCTAGGATTCGACACTTCACCCGCCGCAAAAGACCGCCGGAACGCCGTGAACGAGCCAACCCCGCCGCCGTGTCCGACTGATCCGACCCGACCCACGCACCGACCCGGATCCAGGTAAGTCGGATTTTCTAGATTTTTTTATTTATTTTATTTATTTTGTTTGTTTATTTATTCTAAATTTATTATTTGTTATTATTGTTATTTTTTTTGTTTTTGTTATTTGTTTAGTTATTAGTTATTTATTTACTTCTATTTTCAATAAATAGGAAAATGTAGAAATTAGGTTTTTTAGGATTTAATAATGTAAAATAAAAAAATAAAAAATAAAATAAAATAAAAAATAATAAAAATAATAAAATGAAGAAAAACAATAAAAATATTAGGAAAATAATAGTAAAGTTTTAGATTTCAAAATAGGATAGATAATAAACTTAGGATAAAATTTTCAACAAAAATCAAAAATCACAAAAATCACAAAAATAACAAAAAAAATCATAAAAAAATAAATAAATAAGTTTTAGCACTTAGAAAAATCATTTTCGTCAAATAAATCAAAATTGATGTTTTCCCTACAAAAATCATTTTCAAAATGAAATCAAGCTTAGGCTTAGAGTTTTTAGGGAAAATCCCAAAAATGGTAAGAACATAAATCGAAAGAAATTTCAAAATTAAAATTCACCAATACACTAAAGATTTTCAGAAAAGCGAACTACGGCTTGTTTGATCCTGAGTAGCAGGTACGTAGGCACCCATTCGGGTCAACCCATAAAATAAATGAAAAATCCTTTTTCTGAAATAAATTCAAAGACATAACAAAAATTAATAGAAACACAATGAAACACATTTCTAAAGATGAACAATTTTAGGAGATTAGGTGGTAACCGTATAGGTTTTAATAGGTTAGCCTCCGGACTTAGAAACTCTGGTTTTCCCTTTTTCTCTTCTCAAAAACGAGAAGAGGAAATAATGACGACTAGTAGTCCAAATTAAGACTAATCTTTTTCCCAACAACAGTTGGGTGGCAACTCCAAAAATCAAACAAAATTCCTAACTCAAGTCAAGGATCTAGATTAGATGAGCATAGGGTTTAGTTTAGATCGGATTAGGAATGGGAATTCAAAAATTAGACTCAACACCAGCATATGCACAGAAACGTACACGGCCAAAGTACACGGTCTTGTATATAGCCGTGTATCCCCTGTCGGCCAAAGTACACAGTCGTATATGCTTGTTATTTTACTTAGCTAATTTGTAGGAGTCAGTTTAACAAATTCTCTTGTATATATATATTCAACATCTGGAAGAAAGGAGAAGGAAATAGAACGGAAAATCAATTTCCCAAATTTTGTCATGGTATCAGAGCAGCAAATCGCATCTTGATTTGTTTGTTTGAAAAAAAAAAACACGATAAAGATGAACTCTGGCGATGATGGAAAACTTCAAACGAAAGACCATATCACCATATGACATCACGTCCCTCGACAATCCTGGACTTCTGATAACTCAGGTCCAGTTGAAAGGGGAGAATTATGACGAGTGGTCTCACTCATTGAGAACGGCCTTGAGAGCGAGAAAGAAATTCGGATTTGTTGATGGAACAATCACGAGACCTGATGAGGACTCTGCAGACCTTGAAGATTGGTGGACAATCAACTCGTTGTTGGTGTCTTGGATCCGAAACACTATCGAGCCCAGCCTTAGATCAACAATCTCACATGTAGAGATTGCGCAAGACCTCTGGGATGATATACGAGAGCGTTTCTTGTTGGTGAATGGACCTGGAATACAGCAACTGAAATCAGACCTTGCCGAGTGCAAGCAGAAAGGAATGAGTATTGTCAGTTACTATGGCAAACTCAAACAATTGTGGGATGAATTGGCCAACTACGAACAGCTGCCAACGTGCAAGTGTGGAGGATGCACATGTGATCTCAGGACTATGTTAGAAAAAAATCGAGAAGAGGAAAAGGTGCATACTTTTCTCATGGGATTAGAAGAAACAATATATGGGACTGTCCGTTCTAACATTCTAGCTCAAGATCCGTTGCCTAAACTGAATAAAGTGTACTCGATGCTTATCCAAGAAGAACGAGTGAAAGCTATTTCTCGTGGAAAGGATGAACGTGGGGAAGTGATGGCTTTTGCAGCTCGTACTCGAGGAGATGGGAAGGATAAGAACATGGTGTGTACACATTGCAAATGCAAAGGGCATGAGGCCGACAACTGTTTTGCCTTGATTGGATATCCGGAATGGTGGGGTGACAGACTCCGAAACAAAGGGAAAAGCGGAGGACGTGGCAAAGGACAACAATTGCCTCAACAAAGAACAGGACAAGGAGCTGGACGAGGTTCTGGTTCGGTACGTGCCAACACTGCTCAGACCACAAAAGGTAGTTCTTCCTCGACGAACAATGCCGAGGGTGATAGACCTGGATCGCTTGGTCTAAGCAATGAGCAATGGGAGGCACTTGTGAAGCTGGTAAATAACAAAACATCTGGAGGTGAAAAAATGACTGGTAAGCACATGTCCTGGATAATTGACACGAGAGCAACGAACTATATGACGGGAAATCTGAGTAGCTTGTATAACTTGCAGACAGTTCTGCAGTGTTCCGTGGGGTTGCCAAATGGGAGCAGTGCTCTGGCCACCAAAGAAGGGACAATTTATCTTGATGAAAATCTTGTCCTTGAAAATGTTTTATATGTGCCTGGATTAACCTGCAATTTGATTTCTGTGTCACAACTCATAGATCAATGCCATTATATAATTAAAATCATTGACAATCTTTGTGTAATACATGACCGATCTTCGAGGATGTTGATTGGTGCGGGTGAACGTCGGGATGGACTCTACTATTTCAAAGGGACACCAAGAATTAAAGCAATGAAAGCAGATACGATGGGACCACTCGATTTTTGGCATCAACGTCTAGGTCATCCGTCTATGAAGGTTACCAAGTTGCTTCCAGTTGTGGATCCTACTAAGAATAATAGTTTGAATAAATGTTGTGAGATTTGTCAAAGAGCGAAACAGACTAGAGAAAAATTTTCTCTT
Source organism: Laguncularia racemosa (assembly GCA_037954665.1). NCBI lineage: Eukaryota > Viridiplantae > Streptophyta > Magnoliopsida > Myrtales > Combretaceae > Laguncularia > Laguncularia racemosa. The sequence goes on along the minus strand of JBBMOL010001516.1, from coordinate 17,861 downwards.
AGTGATTTTAGAGCATCTGAAATGTTTGAATTGATACATTGCGATTTGTGGGGTCCCTATAGAACAATCTCTTCTTGTAGAGCATCATATTTTTTAACTATTGTTGATGATTACTCTAGAGCTGTGTGGATATATCTGCTTGTTGATAAGAAGGAGGTATCTAAAGCCATGGAAAGGTTCTTTTCCATTATTGCACGATAGTTTAATAAACAAGTAAAAATTGTGCGAAGCGATAATGGAACGGAATTTACTTGCATGAAAACGTATTTTCTTGAAAATGGCATTTTTTTTTCAAACATCTTGTTTTGGGACACCACAACAAAACGGTCGGGTAGAAAGAAAACATCAATACATATTAAACGTGGCTCGAGCTCTACACTTTCAAGGCTGTCTACCTATTTCATTTTGGGGTGAATGTGTTCTAACTGCTGGTTACTTAATCAATCGAACACCTTCATCAGTTCAGAATGGAAAAACTCCTTATAGTATTCTTTATGGATGGGAACCTACGTATGACCATCTAAGAATTTTTTGATCATTATGCTATGCTCATAAACAAGGGAGATCGGGAGACAAATTTGACAGTAGAAGTAGACGGTGTATCTTCGTTGGTTATCCGTTTGGGCAAAAGGGCTGGCGGTTGTATGATTTAGAAACACGTGAATTCTTTGTTTCACGCGATGTGAAATTTTTCGAGACAGAATTTCCATTCGCTTCGTCCTCTAGATGTAAGATTGCTGATATTGATTCACCAGATGAAGCTAGCTTGGTAGCAAGGGGGAGACATATTGATAACGTCTTTCCACCAGCAACAGCACTTGAACAGGACTTCGAACAGGAAGAGGAGCAGGGTAGTCAGGACCAGGTTGAGGAACAGGGTACTGCGGTTGTCGACAGAGAACTGTTGGGTCGCGGCCATAGGCACAAACAACCTTCCGTTTTGCTGCACGATTATGTTACTCATGCAGTCCAAACCTTGAGTCCATCCCCCTCGTCATCCACACCACAGTATCTCTCAGGTACGGCTCATCCTATTGCACACTATGTGAATTGTGCTCAATTTTCTTTGTGACATCGTCTTTTTCTTGCAGCATTAAGTGCAGACCGTGAGCCAATCACTTTCTCTGAAGCTGTGAAACATAAACGGTGGCGCGAGGCAATGCAACAAGAAATCCAAGCATTGGAAAATAATGCAACTTGGGATATTGTTGATTTACCTTCCACTAAGAAAGCTCTAGGTTGTAAGTGGGTATACAAGATCAAATATCATTCCGATGGCACTGTGGAACGTTATAAGGCCCGGCTCGTGGTGTTAGGCAATCGTCAAGTGGAAGGGATCGATTACACTGAGACTTTTGCTCCCGTTGCCAAGATGACTACTGTTCGAATGTTTTTAGCAGTGGCAGCGGCGAAAACTTGGGAAGTGCATCAGATGGATGTCCATAATGCTTTTCTTCATGGAGATCTTCAAGAGGAAGTTTACATGAAGTTGCCTCCTGGTTTTCACTTCTCGACTTCTGGCAAGGTCTGCAAATTGCGTAAGTCACTATATGGTCTCAAACAAGCTCCGAGATGTTGGTTTGCCAAGCTATCTACTGCTTTGAAAGCGTACGGGTTTAAACAGTCCCTTTCTGACTACTCCTTGTTCACTATGCAACGTGATACTATACAGCTCAATGTCCTTGTATATGTGGATGATCTTATTGTGTCTGGCAACCACACTACTGCTATACAACAGTTTAAAACATATCTCTGTGCTTGTTTTCATATGAAAGACCTGGGCATTTTGACGTACTTTCTTGGTATAGAAATTGCACGGGGCCCTGCCGGATTTTTTTTGTGTCAAAGGAAATATGCGTTGGATATTATTTCTGAAGTTGGCCTGCTAGGAGCTCGCCCTACCCAGGTTCCTTTAGAACAAAATCATCGTTTGGCACTTTCGACTAGCCCCTTGCTCAATGATCCGGAATCATATCGTCGTCTAGTTGGACGATTGATTTACTTGTGTTTCACCAGACCTGAACTTTCTTATAGTGTTCACGTTTTATCTCAATTCATGCAACAACCACGTTAAGATCATTGGCAAGCTGCGTTGCGAGTGGTTCGCTTCCTAAAGCGTAGTCCAGGGCAAGGCATCGTATTGAGTAGAAAATCTGAGCTTCGATTGCATGGTTGGTGTGATGTCGACTGGGCCGGTTGTCCATTGACAAGGAGATCGCTTACAGGTTAGTTGGTATTCCTTGGTAACTCTCCTGTCTCTTGGAAAACAAAAAAGCAACAAACGGTGTCTCGTTCGTCTGCTGAAGCGGAATATCGTTCTATGGCTGCCACTACCTGTAAGTTAAAATGGTTGAAAGGCATCTTGTGTAGCCTCGGTGTACTTCATCCCTCACCCATGACCTTGCATTGTGACAGTCAAGCTGCTCTCCACATATCTCACAATCCCGTGTTTCATGAACGAACGAAACACATTGAAGTTGACAGTCATTTTGTGCGTGATTCAATTTTTCATGGTGATATCCAAACGAAATTTGTGCCGTCTCATGAGCAACTTGCTGATATTTTTACCAAGGCTTTGGGTACAAAGCAATATGAATATGTTCTTCGTAAGTCGGGCATTCGAGATCTGCATGCTCCAACTTGAGGGGGAGTATTGTGTATGTTTGTGTTTCAAGGCACGGCCGTGTGTAGAGCCGTGTGTGGAGCCCAGCAAATCCACAGAAGAGTACACGGCCAAAGTACACGGTTGTGTACACGGCTGTGTATCACTGCCAGAATGTGCACAGAAACGTACACGGTCGTGTACATGGCCGTGTATCTCTGTCAGCATATGCACAGAAACGTATACGGCCAAAGTACACGGTCGTGTATATAGCCGTGTATCCCCTGTCGGCCAAAGTACACTATCGTTTATGCTTGTTATTTTATTTAGTTAATTTGTAGGTGTCAGTTTAGGAAATTCTCTTGTATATATATATTCAACATGTGGAATAAAGGAGAAGGAAATAGAACGGAAAATCAATTTCCCAAATTTTGTCAAACTATAATATTAAGGTTAAAAATAGTCAATAACCAAAGCATAGACATTAATGAGCCATTTTGAACCACTTGACCAAAAAATTTCTTACTAATATTAATATATTATTCACCACTTGAGCTTATATATTACTATTCAACATCTTTAACTATCCATGCAGAACTTTTATTTACGTAAAATATTCCTTAAACACATAGAATATTATAATAATAAAGATGGTGAACATACAAGGTTCAATCTCGAGCACACACCAATAGAAGTAGTGATGGCAAAATCTCTTTGTAAATATGTTGGAAACTAAAAGTGTAGGGGAGAGAAAAGAATTACTACCTGCATTTAGATTTAACATCACAGATGAATAGTGAAATGATACCAATGTACCTCGGTGAACTATAGGATAAGACGCTACTTTCGTCTTTGCCTCATGGTGACTTTTCGTCTTATTACCGAAATTCTTATGTTGGCCTAGATATATGCACCAGTTCAATCCGATCCTGAACCAGTCTGAATTTATCAATTTTCGGGTCCAAAACATATAAATCAGAACTAATTCAAGGTCCCCTGGTTCATGTGAACCAATTCTATTTTTTGTTTTTTTATCTTGAATTAACCGGTTTATCACATGAACCCACCAAATCAGAAGATTCGTATACAAACCGGCTTGGATCCGCCTAATCGGCAAGTTCTTTTCCAGGTTGAATCGGCCATCCCAAGTCGTTTGGACTAGATTACCAATTCAATCTGACCCAAATTGCATGTCTTTTGTTGCTTGATTATGCAAGGAACCACAAGGATTAAGGATTCCAAGGCACGTGACCGTCCTTGTTGCAAGTGATAGTAATTTGTTTAGTATGGCTTAATTCTTTTGCGAATCAGTACAAGACTTTATTGTTATTGATAAAACCTTACACATATTTGATTTTGATGTTTCTAAACATATTTTGTTGACACAAGATATGCAGAGTTGTCTAAACAACTAAAATTAGAAAGCTAAAAATGGCTTCATTGATCAACCATGGTAGACTTGTGGTTAACCATCAAACACAAGTTACTCATCTCAGTCCAATCAATAGAGTAACTAGCCGACTGGTGTTGGAAATGTAGTCATCTCGACATAGTTTACAACCGATCGGAGCTAAATGGAAGTCTTCTATAGTTTTTAACCTGTCTTAAAGTTTCCATAAATGTTATTACTTGTTTTCTACTCTAGTACAAACTTATAAGTAGGGGTTGTTGTGCCTTTTATATCATCTCACCCTAGAATAATTGAAAAGGACTCATGGCAATCTTGTGAATTTGTATGTGAGGTTTTTGTAATTTATGATAACATATATACAACTCTATTTTACTATTTACTTTCATTGTAGTAAATTTTGTATCCTCCTTTTTTTTCGTTGTTTTTATTTTACAATAAGGTTTTTCGTGATAATTATATATGTGGCTCCTTTCTTTTTTTTTTTATTTTGTTATTTGGTTTATTTGATTGTTTTAACACTTCATTCCAACAAATTGGTATCAAAGCTATTGGTTTAGCTTTTGAAAATCAAATTGAGGTGGAAATGGCTTCAACGAAGTTTAACATTAAAAAGTACAATAGTCAAACTAATCCTCACACTTCCTAACTTCCATCATTTATTCATCCAGTGTGCTTGTCATAACTTTATGGTGCATGCCATGCTAAATGCTTCCAGACAGGTCAAGTGCATTTCCAAGATAATTCTCGGTAAATAGCATTCATATTTCTAAATATAAGCATTAACAAGTTTAAGCAATAGCGTATAGATTTTAGCTATTCACAAAAAGTTACATCTTTTGACTGTCAAACACGATGGAACTCAATATATACATTGCTCAAAGGGACCTAAAGGTTCAACATATCTAACTTTATTCTAAAATAACACTAACTCTTCCTACAATATGCCGATGTTGGAGAAATATTGTAATGTGCATCAAAATCCAATCACAAAACCTAAACCAAGAATTCGAGGGTTGAATTCGAAACCAACTATGCCCGAGCCAAGAATCCAACCATTGAGGAGCTGAAAGGTACAGGAAACAAGTTTGCCATAATGACAGGCCAAACTTGGCCATCTGAATGTCCAAGAAGTATTCTAACCCTTAGTAGACATTCACTCCCATCCAACCAACGTCATAGAGCCCATTTGACCAACTGAAGATTTCAAGGCACTACATGGCCATCTGAGCAGTTAAAGGGTGACTTGAAGAATACATAAGGAATTTGTGGCCATCTTTAGCCATCCAAATGATCAATAACATGCAATAAATATTTTTTTACGAGTTTAGCCTTTTTCCCATGTACTTTAGTTTCTCTTTTAAGACCTTTTTGCCCTTAATTATGTGTTAATAAAGGTTTTCTTTGATTTATTGACATTTGAATATTATTAGACTCTCTTTTCATATTGAATAACAATCTCTTTATTTGAGTGATTCCCTGACATTTAATTTTATCGATTAATAATGACATTTTATTGTGGCAATCTTCTTTATAGAATTACCATGAGTAATATTGATGCTTCTTTTAATTCTCTTTATTGATCTTCTTGATTGTGAGTTACACCTATCACAGGATTGAATACCCAGTTCATTAATTGATTGGTTCTCCTAATTAATAGTCGATCATATCTATTATTTACCATACATTAAACCAAAAACACATAAAGATACCATCTTTTATTACAATTACAATAGATAACCAAATACATTAACCGAGATTTGTTATTAACTAGCTTTGGATCCGGCTTATGGCATTGGGGCACAGTATGGGTAACACATAAGAAAGTGCAAGTCGTTGATACCAAATGCTGAGGTGTATGCTATGTCACATAATCGAGAGCCATAATGATGTGACCTAAAGCACGGATTGATCTGGAAAATGATCAATTAATGATCTGGATTCAGATTTAGGGCTCAAATTAAACAAAGAAAGGATATTTATAAGATTGTAATGGAAATTAAAAGGATATGGACGAATTATAGATTGGATATGGTGCATTGTCTATGAATTGACTTGGGGTTAATTAAAGTACAAATTGATATGACATAAAATCTATAAGTTGATCTTGTTATAAGAGATTCTCATATGGTGGCATAAAATCCAATCAATAGTTTATGTCAGGTTTATATGGTGGCATAAGACCAAGATATTAATGATTGGCAAACAAGTGCAAGTACGTGAGAATTCTACCCAATTTTATCTACTTGTTTATGTCAGGTTTAGATGAATCTATTAATTACTATCCGGAGTTAAGTTATTAATGTGTTGTTTATGCTTGCATCAAAACCCATAACCATTCTAGATAGGCAAGCTAGGGACTGAATATTTGTTGCCTTTGTGGGATGCATAGTGGGGATGAAGTGATTAGTAGTTTTACATTGAGACCTATAACCATTTTGGATAAGTAGACCATCGATATAGTAGAACTGCAGTTCTTCGACCCCTTCATGAATTTGCCTTATTTTATAGTATTTATGAAATTTTTTTAAGTATTTTTTAGTTGAAATTTTATATTACGGGTTTCATAAATAATATAAATAAACTTTAAGGAATTTTTGTTTGAAAATCTTAGTGATAAAGCGGGAAAATCTTTCAAAAAAAAAAAAGCTTTTTTAATATATTAACATGACATTTACAGATTATAATATATACTCAGTGCTAAAACATTAATGATAAAACCGTAAAATGTATTTAACATCAAAATGATATTAGAACTTCCTACGTACTATTAATTTCCTTATATAAATAGGATGTGCAAAGATGGTTTCCTTTATTTTACAGGACTTAATCATACATAATCATAGAAAACCTTTTTGTTTTGAAGATTATGCTTGCATGCAATGCAATCATAGTATGCCAGATAGTAGTGGAAATGGCAAAGGAAATCATCATCATGTATATTTGATATGTTCCTTCTCTGGAACTCAACATCACTTTTCCATAGCCATCATGCAAGCTAATTGATCGCACTCATGATCTTCTTCATGCACGAAATAACGGCTAGCAAATCGTTTGCCCCCCATTTCACATGCTTCAGGTTTACTTCAAAATTATCATCATTAATTAACGTTTTTGTGTGGGTTACGCCTGTTGACTGCATAATTAACCCCATCAATTTTAAGAATATAGCAAAACAAATAATCATACGTAATCACTATGTTCATGGTCTCGCTAAAGGTTTGGTTGACTTCACAGCGAGTTTTTTTATTAACTTCATAGGGAGTTTAGTACTCCATTACAAAACTATTACTTCAGAAAGCATTACATACACCATGATGAATATTTTCATTCAAAGTTCAAATAGATAGCAAAAGATTTTAATGATATAAAAAAAAAACTTTATTTGAAATAATGCAAATAGAAGATATTATTTGTGGCTATTATAACTCCATTAGATGTTGATGATGAGACACATACTACATCAGCATTCATTTTGACACTAAACATACCATATCAGTAATATATAACGAATAGTCTTTATTTGCATCACTTTTAGTATTGTTTGTCTAATCTTTGCATTATTAAAACCCTCTTTCCATGCTTGAGCTTGGATCCAAACATTCATTTTCTTTGAAGTAATTTTCCCTAATGTAATTAAGGAAAGTTTTTTTTTTTTAGTATTGACATTCTTCAAGGAATATAAGTGTAGTATTTTAAAATTTTAAAATATGTTATGATATTTGTAGTTCTTATAGAATGTGCTATAATTTATCCTTTTTAACTCACATATTTTAATAGTATAAATATTGATCTTTTAATCGGATAAACTAGGTTTGATTCCTTTCTACAATATATCATAATGAATATAATGTGATTGAAAAAAAAAAAAAACACTGAGAAAGAAAGAAAGGTTATATGTGCTCGTTGTCTCTATTATTTATAAGTCAAGCAACTTGAGCCAATTGGGATCAAAAGGACAGGAGAATAACATTTCAGTGGCTCTTTTCCTTATGCCAGAAATCTCTTGGACCCCGGTATTTCTTCAAATCTAATGATGCTGGTCTTCAGGATTTCTCAATCTTTACGTTCTAATTTCTTATCATGCAATGATGGCCATGAAAGAAACCTTTTTTTTCTTTCATTCATTTGTTCTCATCAATCATAACTCAATAGGAAGTGCTTAGATTACAATAGTTTAGAAGATTCCTCCACTAAAGATAGGATCAAAGAGGCCAGCTCAGTTTTGCTGTAATGAGGTTATTGCATGTTTTCAATTTTTCAAAAGTGCTACTTACTTGTCCAAGTCTTTCTTTTTTTAAAAAACAAAACTAGCCATCAGTTCCAGTTTTTTCAAAAATGGGGTCTACGCTAACCATACCGGTTTAACAACTATATTTTGTATTTTCCATACATTTAATAGTGGATTCAAAATTTTACTGGAGGAGAGCAATTTGCAATTTTGATTTTTAAGTATGGTAACATTATAAAAATTAACAATTTTATTATAGAAAATTTTCTATTTCTCTAAAATTAATTTAATTATAAAAAAAATCTGAAATTAAGAGAGTTAGTGGGATGCAAGGATCCAACACCCTTCTAAGACTACCATTTGGTACACTTTATATGTTGATTGATTTCATGATTAACACATATAAAATGAATATATATATGATAAATTACAAGTGTACCATTTTAAACTATTGATTAGGTATAAATGGACTCTATAAATATTTAAAATTTGACTTCACTTCTCAATAACTTTCAAAATATTCATATGGGCTCCAAACCGTCGCTAAATCCTAATAATTTTGTAGGGTTTTAACAATGTTTTGGGGGTTTAAAAGGGTGCAGTTAAAAAATTTCCCATGAATATCATGCCAAACTTAAAAATTCAGAATCAATACTTTTATAAAGTTTTTGCACTAACCCCCGTAAAATATGCTAAAAATATAAAACATATTTTTAAAAGAGACATTATAAAGTATTATTCCATGAAAGAAAAGAAAAAGAAAAAAAAAAACTTCGTTTTTTCTTAAAACCTCAAGTTTGTCAAAAAAGGTTCTTGGAGCCCCATGCAAAAGCCCTTTGGTTTTGGGGTTTCTTTTTACTTTCCAAAAACCCCCCTTTTACAATCAAATTTATTGGGAAAAGGGGCCCACTATGATTTTTTTCAAGATGGAAAAAAAGATACATTATTTTTCCAATTCCTATCCCTTTTTGTTCACTTTTTTTGGGATCAAAAACTAGACTTTCCCCATACCCTTTTTCTCTTCACCCCCAATGCTTGTTCCTATTTTTATTATTTCAATGCAAAAACCCCTCATAATCGGGCACACGGAAGCCCAGTAGATAAGGGTTGCATGAAAAATTTCTATACCCACTTAAAATAAATTCAAATAAGGGGTTGGGTTTTGACCAATAATTTTTTTTTCCCCCTTTTTAAAAAGTTGCATGTTTTTTAATTTGTGAAATGAGAAAAAAGAACATGTCAAAGCTGACACACTTTTGTTCTTGCCTAAGAACCCGAAAGAATGCACATTTGTTCTTGCCTAAAAACCCCGCAAGAATGTTTCATATGTGCCCTAGTATGAACATTCTGCTCCCCTGGCTTGTCTTTAAAACATATATCTATGTCAAAATTGATATCTTTTAAAGGCTTTTTTTCCTCTTTTTTTTTCCTGGGTTTTTTCTTGGGTCAACAATGAAAACAAACCCTTATCATTCCCTTTTCCTTTTTTTTTTTTTTAATTAATTTTGGGTTTTTTCTAATGAAGGAAACCACTATATTTTACTACCTTTTTTAAATTTTAAAATTTAGATAATATTCTAAAATTTAATGGATTTCTATAAAAAAGTAAAAGGAAAATTTAAATGGGTCTCTTATGAATCAACTTAAGATGAAAAAAAAAAATAAAAAAAAAAATTTATTTTTTTTACAAAATTTATTTTTTCATAAAATATTTAATTTAATATTAAAAAACCCTTGAAAATTTCATTTTTTAGACCCTTTTAAAAAGGGTCTTTACTTCCTTTTTTCCCCCTCCTCAAAACAAAAAAAAAAAAATTTGAATTTCCAAAACCTTTTAATTTTCTTACTCCCTATTCCTTCCTCCAATCCAAACATCCAAGCAAAGAAAAATTTTGACTTGTTTGTAATGCAAGACAAAAATAAATTTTCGGGCTATTCTGACTAGGGGGATTGGACATGGGACATAAAAACACTACACCGACAGAAAATTGACTCCTTTTTAAAGTGGGGATTTTTTTTTTTTCCCAAATTTTTTAATAAAAATTGAAAAGTAAATTTAATGTAATTTTTAAAACCCCCACGGCACCTTTTGGAAAATCATATAATAAAAAATTAAATACTTTTTTTTTTTTTTTTTTTTAGTTTTAAAATAGATATTTTTGAAAAAATTTTTAAATTCCCAAAATTTCAATTTGTGCATAACTATCTTTTAATTACTTATTATCTTTTAAAGGAAGAAATTAAATTGGGTTTTTTGGTGTATAAAACCCAAAAAATTTTTCTTCACCATAAAAAATTTTAGAAAAAGATAAAAAGGATAGGGTTTTTAAACCAACAAGTCCTTGCAAGCTACCTTTAAAAATTAGTTTTCTTTAACCTCAACTTTTTTTCAAGCTTTATTTGTAAATTTTAAAAGAAATTTCAAGCTCAAAAAAAAAAAGAAGCTATTTATCTAAACAAATTTAGCTCAAATTTTTTTTTAGGCTCATGAATAAATTCTAAGCAAACCCTTTAAGTTTTATATATAGTATTAAATTATACTAAATTAAATATACAAAATGAATAAATATACTAATAAATAAAAGAAAAGGGAAAAATTAATAAAGATTATATATATATATTGATAAATTGTTAAAACAATTAAATTTTTTTATAAAGAAAACATTTTTCCCAAATAAACAATAAAATTTAAAAAAAGTTTCATATGAAAAAAGATGCAATGATTTACTATCTACTTTTCCTAACTAGAGACTTAAGATTTTGGGAAAAATTTTATTTTCATATTTAATTTTTTATTTTATATCACAAATGAAAATTAAATAAATGCAAAAAATTTAAAAAGTTGATTAAATATTTCAAACAATCAAATTTATTGTATCATTGTATTTTATTTGTTTTATGTTAAAATCACATTGAATTTGATCATAACATATCAAAATTCATAATAATTATCATCTTTTTAAAACTTATTTTGAAATGAAAAAAACATTGTGTTGTCTTATCAGGGGAATGTTAGAGATTACCAAACCCCACCTTTCAAATTGCTAGGGGTGTAGACCCGAATAAACAAACAAATGGAAAGGGAAAAGGGTGCTTTTGCTCGGTACATCCCTTTCTAACTCTTGACTGCAACAAAAGAAAGAATTGGAAGGGAAGTGACGATTTTTACGGGTAGATTGAAAACTTTTTTTTTTTCCGAGTCAAATTTTGGGGGGATAGAAAGAAAAGTAATGTATTCCTCGACTTGACATGCCTAAATTTGAAAAAAATTCATTGCATTTGCTACATTGGTACATAATCTTTCTGTTTTTAAAAAACCAAAAAGCTTTTATATTTTTTTTTACCCTTTGAAAAAAAAAAGAAATTAAAAAAGTAGAAAAAATAGGGATTTATCCAAGGAAACCTAGTAACTAAGATTTAAAAACAAATTTTTTAAAAAAAAAATTAGAGATAAAAATACTCAATTTTAAATATAAATCTAAGAAACGCATAAAATAAATAAAAAAGAAAGTAGGGAAAAACAATTTATCTAAAAAATCATTGATGCTAGACACACCAAAAAAAAAAAAGAATGAAAAAAAAACATCAAAGAAGGAAAAGGAAACTTACAAATTGGTTCAAAACAAATTTTTCCTTACCCAAAAATTTGGATATTTACATCATTATTAAAATTTTTTAAAGACTTTCCTCTTTTAAAAACAAATGCTATATGTAACCTGTTTTGGGGTTTCCACAATTTATTTTCTTTTTGAAAAAAAAAAAATTACATAACTATTAGTCAATTGAAGTCTAAAAAAAATAATATAGAAATGTTTTTAAAATGGTGGATAAAATTTTCCCCCAAAAAAAAAAAAGGAAAGGGGGGGGGGGGTTTTGGTGGGGACTAAAAGGGAACTATTTATTTTTTAAATTTTGGGCAATATTCCCTATTTTACTAGGTCTTTTTCACTGCCCAAAAAAAATCAACCACAAAAAAACTTTTTTAATGCCCTTTTTGATCATTGCCCTAAAAAAGACATTAAAGAAGAAGACATAAACAAACCCCATGTGGGAAGGTGACTATTATTTTTAACTGATGACCTAAAATAGAAGCTTTCTTATTGTAAAATTCCAAGTAAAAACAAATCGTTTTACAAGCAAACCCCATTTAGGGCAAATTACAAGGGAAAAGGATCGTTTTTAGGGGATCGTTCAAAAGTTTCCCCTTCACCATGTTTTTCAATTTTTTTTTTTTGTTTTAAATGCTTTTATGGATTCCTCTCATATAAAATACAACCCTTTCCCAAAGGGAAATTATGTGGACAGAGGGGGCTTAAACCCGCATGCCGACATGAATCATGATTATTCATAAAAAAAACAAGTCTGTTTCTTTGTACCTGTTTATTGGGATGAATCATTGAAATCAAAAAATTTTTTGAAAATTTTTTTAATTAAAAATATCTTTCCCCAACAATCTTTAGTAGCTCGGGGGGTAAAAAAACCAAGCCCTGTTTCAAAATTAATTGAATTCAGCTAAATATTTTGCGTTTTAAATCAAGTTTGAGTTTGAGAAACCAAGTTTCAACCTCCTCACAAATAAACTTTTGGAATATAACCAAGCATAATTACAGTCTTATTAAAAATTAAGCTCAAGCTTCAACTTAATTTTTTTTTTAAAAAAAAAAAAATCAATTAAAACAAGCTTAATCAAGCAATTTTTAATGTTTCAACCCCAGCATAATCAAGATCAAACTTTTAAAAATTTTTAAAAAGTCAAACTCAAACTCGATATAAAGTTAATCAACATTTTCATCAACAAAAAAAGAAAAGGGTTAAACAGAAACATCATTTTCCTATAAAAAATAAAATTTAGTAAAATAAATACGGCCCCAATTTCCAACTTTTCATTATGCCTTTTTGTTTTTCAAAAGTCGACTTCTACATTATCGATATTGGGCAAAAGGGTTTTTGTTGGTGAACTTCACTTTGTAACAGCGACCCTTTCCTTTACATTTTTTTTTTTTGGGGTGCCAATGGTAACTTTATTAATAAAGCAATGAATTTTAAATTTTATGATGACAAAAAGTTACAAACACAAAACATAAATTTCCCAAAGTGTAACATCAATTATAAAAAAAATAAAAAATTAAAATGTTTTTCCCAAAAAATTTCTAGATTTATCGTTAGTTTTCAAGCTCAAATGTCAATCTTTTCCATATAAGAATAACGGATGTGTGGAAAAAACATATACCAAAATTTTGTCCGTAACTTTTATAAATGTCAAACTAATATCATTATTTTAAGATACATCAAAATTTAAAAAGAGATTTCACATAATTAATTGGGAATGTAAAAAAATTTTTTACCCCATTATAATTTTAACCTTTGTCCCCCTATTTTGTTGATTTCATTATTTTTTTCTTTATCCCTTTACATAACCATATATATGTTTATTTTTGGAATTTTCGAATCACATCAAAAGATATGGTCCTAAATATTGTATGGGAGTTCCTAACTATCTTTGCCTCTTTTAAAAAAAGTGACAAAAAAAAGCCTTTTAAAGACCCTATTTACCATTGATAGAATGACCTCTAACATTGGGACTCTTTTTTTTTTTTTTTCACTGGGAAAAAATGGCCCCCAAATTTAAAATATCGTTTCAAAAGCAAGCTAGCATGCCGGGGGTACATCAACCCATAACCTGAGCTCAATCCACAGCAGAAAGTGTGCCCCAATGCATCTACTAAAAATTTCATTTTGATCACACAGGGCCTAAAAATTTTCAGGGGGTCTTGAGAACAAGATAAGAAAAACAAAGGAGGGAGAGGAAAAATGAAGGTAATAAGGGGAAAACCTTTACCCTCTTTAGATTGCATCAATTTCAATTGGGGAACGGCCTGGGAATTGTATCTTCAAACGCAAATTTAAAGGGAAAAAAAAATAAATTCTTGGGTAATGTCAAAGGGGAATGATGGGGAACAATCCGATGCCCCCCCTCCTTTTTTATGGGCTCAAGCAGATTTCCTGTTTTTTGGGCTGTAGTTTTTAATAGTTGGATAAATCAACAAAAATAAAATTATTTCCCCGGGGAACTAACAACATAGTATACAAGCCCAGATGCAATAAGTACACTTACGAGGGCCCCAAACAAAAAGTAGCTCCCAAAAAAATGAAAACTTCACGCAAAATTTTTCCCCCCCCAAAAATTTTTCAAACTGTTTCAGCAAAAACCAACATTGCAAATTTTTTAATAAAAATTTTTTTGGGAAGAATCTGAAAGCAAAGTGGGAAAATTTTTGCAGAGCTCAACCATTGACATGGGGGTATCATCTCTTTCCATTTGAGCACAAAGGGAAAAACAAACCATTACTCATGATAAAAAACCCAAAGGGTTCTTCCATTCCCTTTATCGGGGGGTACACGAGACCTTGTGCTGCAAAAAGCATCAAAAACACAGAAAATTTCCCCAGAATAAAACCCAAGTAACCAAATATACAGAAACATGGCTTTTATGTTGAAAAATTTTTTGGGCAGCACGGTTAAGAAAACTAAGACAAAAAGCATGTTACTTTGGGAAAACACATGAAAAGGACGTCCACTTCCCCTAAGGGACAACCCCAAATTCAAAAGGTTTTGCTCGCATTGGAAATGCTTAAAGGTGTGTGCCTGAAGAGGACTTTTTTATTGTCTACATGGGATTTTTCTTGATTGGCCCCCAGTACAACTGTTTTTTTCCAGTAATTAAAAATTTGAAACGTGCTTGTGCCCTGTTTTGGGAAAAATTTGTAGGGTTTGGAAGGAAAAAATAAACATTTTAAAGAGAAACTGAAACATTGAAAAAAATTGTACCCTTACTACCCCACATAAATTTAACACAAAGATATTTTTTTACCCAAATCTGAAATGGCCTTGCACCTACCAAGTGGCCTAAAACCCCAAAACCAAATTGCAATAAAAAACCATAAATGGGTGGGCAAAAAGTAGGGAAAAGGATGCAAAATGGAAAAATTGCAAGGAGATTGCTGGCCAAGATATACTAAACGTTTTTTCATTCTAATTCAGAACTTAGAGATTTTAATCAGATTATTTTGCAAGATTTTAATCAATAGTATAAGCTTTCAAAACCAACCTTTCAGAACTATTGACATTAACAGAACACTTTGCTCCCTGAAAAGAAAATATGAATGCATGGAAAAGCTGGCAGATAAGTTTAAATTTGGGTGTGGTAAAAAAAAATCAGAACATAATTGATGGATAAGATAAATGGAAAACCAACAGCACAGTTTTAAACACCCTAAGAAACTACGGGACATTATAAAAACGGGGACCCTTGGATTTAAATCAACATGGCATCTAGCAAATTATTCCTATACATAAATCTACAAATGGGGAAACCCCGGGAAACATTCACTTACAGACCCTACCACTGCGATTTCGTATATTTTTCCCACTTTGGAAGGTGGGATTATTGGCAATTCAGAAAATTTAATATTCAATGTGCCGAACAGTCAAAAGTGGGGGGTAAACCCCCCAACCACCCCACACAAAGCGGGGGACCCTTTTAATAATATCCCATGAGTCTACATCTGTAGGCCCCAAGTAAAACTACTACACAACTCATATATCATTTCCAAAAGGGAACGGGTCAAAAATAAATATCATTACTGGGGATTTGTTCAAACCCAAAAGTGGAGAATATACAGTTTTTTGCAATTTTCTCAGACTTTTTGCTCTAGACCACCCCCCAGTGAGTTCCTTTCCCATAAACTGGGTTTGGGGGATACATTGCAAAAGAACTCTAGAAGTTGGGTTTAAAATTGGGAAAAATTTTTTAGGGAAACTTAACCCTTCATTTAAATTTTGCTTAATTTATAGGGGCCCCCCAAAGCAAGAGCTTACTATTGTGTGAGCCTCTCTTTAATAATAACCAGAGAAAAAAAGGAAGACTGGGAAATTTCTTCCCCCCCCTTTGGGGTAATACCTAGGTATTGCAGACATTTTTCCACCAAGCCTATACATTAAGTCCTAGGTTTCTTTACGGGGGGACTTCCCTGGAATTAAAATTAAGAATCCCCCCCTCATCTCAGCCAAACCCTGGGAAATCATCTTCCTAGAGCCCTCAGGGAACATAATTAATAAAATTTCCCGCTCGAAGTGGTTACTGAAAAGCAATGAAAAAAATGCCCAAAATTTTGATTCATATAAGAACAACACAACCTGACATTAGATAAACTCCTGATTGATAAATACGCCCATGCAAAAAAGGGATGAGGGGCAATGCTTGTGCCAAAAGGGTAAAATTTTCCCGGTTTTTTTCACTCTCAAAACAACTGGAAAATTTTTACCAAGATCCCAAAAAAAATCTTAAACCCAGGGGGGGGAATTTCGGGGCCAAAGGGCCGTGGGTTTTACCCCCCCCCAGCAAAAAATCGGGGCGGGGCCCAAAATTTTTTTGGGCCCCCTGGGAACTGCGGGGCCCTTTTGACCTCGCCCGCATGACCCACGGGGGAGGGGGGCAAGTTTTCCCCCAAACGCGGGTTGGGCCCCCGGGCCCCAGACCAAAAAAAAAAAAAATTTTCTAATTTGGGGACGGCGAGTCAAAGGCGAATTTGCATGCTGAGTCCGCCCTTTCTGAGGTCGAAAGGCTAGATCAGGCCCCCCGCAAAATTCCCTCGCACAGGGTTTTTCACCGGCAGATCAGGCCCCCCTCACGGGGGTCACACACTGACGCTCCCTCGTCCATTTGACCGGGCATGGGGCAAGAAACAAGGGGTCCTTGGGCCAACGTAAAATCCAAGCACATGCGCAGGGTACGTCGGACATGGACGTGCTCGTCGAGGACTTTATCTCTGGTTTGTGACTGAGTGTGAGGGACAAGGGAAAGGGGTTTGAGGACGACGGTCCGGGCGAGGGGGGAGTCCCAGGGGGGAAGACGGGCGACGGACGAGCGGGATCGAGGGGAGGATGAAGGTCGACGGACGAGCGAAATCAGGGGAGGACGACAGTCGACGGAAAGACCGACCCCCCAAACCCGGGCCCCCGCAAGTTCCACTTTTTCCCCAGGCGGGGCATCGCGGGCCCGCCCGTGGGATGGGGGGAGCTGATTTTTCTAACCCGCAGACTTTCGGGCCACTGCGGGCAACCCACACAACCCGCGAGCCGGTTTCAATCAGGAAAGGGCCGGGCCCCTTTGGCCCCCCGTTACTGGCCCTAGTCTACCACCTTCTTCATAGAGTTTTGAAAATCAACTTATTTGGGGAATCAAGGCCCTGAAATTTTGAAACCCAAAGCTACTGAAAGAAAAAGGGTTTATGCAATTAAAATTTATGGAGTAGTTTTGGTTAGATGCCTACAAAAAATTTTTGGATCTACAAAAAAGCCAAAAAAATCTTTTGGGACAATACATTCCCAAAAAAAGAGAGTTTTAAAATAGGACACAAGTTTTGTTTTTCTAATTTTGCTTGCAAGCAAATTTTCCCAAAAAACTTAAGTCCAAAGGCTTTGGGAAACCCGGGGTAATCACAGTATATATCTAGGGAACACAGTTGAAATCTTTAAAAAAAAGGTGCTTTTTTTTGCGAACAAAACCCTTTAACACAACCCTTTAAGGGCTATGCCCCCCAAAGTTTTAAAAACTTCAC
>JBBMOL010001515.1:0-37445 GCA_037954665.1 Laguncularia racemosa | reverse complement strand
TTTCCCAATGGTGAAAATCACGTTTTCAAGGAAAACCCTAAAGATGAATGGAATCAATTTGATAATTTCCTTCAAATAATCACAAGAATTCGTGAATAATAACATGTAAATCTGACCAAGAACTATCTCAAATCAACCCTAGATATAACACACTAGAGAAGAAAAGAAATCATAACAAAATGAAATTGATATAACTCACAATTTCAAGATGTTGCACTCGCCACAATTTCAAGTTCTTGGGATTGAAATTGATAAGAGAATTTGGAATTAGGAAAATCCTAAACCCTCTCACGAAATGTGAAGTGTTTGTTCTGCAAAATAAGCCCTCTCAAACCCTCTCTTAAGCAAGTATTTATACTTGCTACTCCTAGGGTTAAAAAGTGCTTAAAATTACAAGTTTGCTACTTTTAAGGTGGCTAGCCCTAAATGAAAATTATAAGGAAATAAAAGTGTCCCAAAACCAAATACAACCAAAAATAGTTCATAAAAGTGTAAATATATAAAAGAAATGGTCTTCAAGATGTCGGTCTTCTATAGGATCCATCGGCTCAACTCATCGCCGGTTCAGGTCGGTCCATGGATAACCCACAATTTGAGTTTGAGGGAGTTTGTCCATTGCCCTATAGAATATGATAAGTGTGCCTGTTGGAAAACACAATACAAGAATAATAGAAAAGAGGTTAATATATAAATAATTCCGGGGTCGATCTGATCAAAATGGGCCCTTAACGCCAAGATTTGAAATCCTTCAGTTCTTGCCCTAATGATAGGTCTTGTTGGATTTTTATTCCTATCATTGAATCTCTCCTACACCTCATATAATGATTCACCATTAAACTTAGTGAAGTTAGTGATATCATTCCTTAATTTCGCAATCCTGGACGGTGGGAAAAATCTCTTTAGAAACTTAGATGAGAGATTAGCCTAGGTGTTAATAAACTCTTGTGGCAGTGAATTGAACCAAACTCTAGCTTTGTCTCTTAGTGAGAAAGGAAAAAGCTATAATCTAATGACATCAAGTAAAACGCTATTCATCTTCACTGTGTTGTAATATTGGAGAAATGCTGCAATATGCTCATTAGAACTCTCATTTGGATATCCTCTAAACTAATTTGTCTGAACCATCTAAATAAGTGCCGACTTTAGTTTAAAATTATTAGCCTAAATAGGAGGTACCTTAATTGTAGAACCTGCAACAGTAGGTACTGTATAGTCTCGAAGTGCTCTGGTAGCACCCTAAATCAGATTGTTATTGTTGTCATCTGCCATCTCAACTGGTTGCACTTCTTCTCTTCTTCTGTTCTCTCTTCTCAATTGACACAAAGTGCGTTCTATCTCAGGATTTAGTGGTAGAAGTTTTGCACTTCCACTTCTGCACATAAAAACACGTGCAAGAAAACAAAAGACAATTATATGTTGTGAACTATACCAAAATTAACAACAAAACTAAAGGTATCAAATTTTAAAATTAATCCCCGACAATGGCACCAAAAAACTTAACCCGTTTAAATATATAAATTTTTAAAAAAGTAAATTTCTCCCCATAGTCCATTGGGTCTAATCAAATTATAGAATGATTGAGTGTCGTTCAATGAAGTTTAAATTTAAGACAAAAAACCATATCAGTTCAATTTTTATTTGATAATCAAATTAAGAAAATTAACTAATCAAATACAATGAATAAAATTTAAAACCTAATTTTCACTAAGAATAGGAAGAATTGCTAAAAAAGCATCAATTAAAAGCAGGAAAAACCGAATCCACCCTATTTTCTTTTTAAAAAAAAATTTCAAATTGTCTCATAAAAATATTTAAAAAAAAAAGAAATTGTGAGAGCTCAAATTTCTTTTCCAATTTTTTTTAAAATCAAAACCCCAAAATAAATTTTATTAGCTTCACTAGAAAAAATTAAAAGGATCTTTTATTCAACCAATCTCCCAATTATTATTATCTAATATTTATCCAATTTCTCCTTTATTAGTGAAAAACTAAGCGGGAAATTGCATTAAGCCAAAACAATTCAAATCAATTAAAATAATCCATTTCCGAAATTCTTATTAACCAAATTTAAGAAACCCTTTAAACCCCTTTTTTCCCTTCCGAGTAATTAAAATTTCTAAAATCCTAATTCAAACAAGAAATAGAATTTATAGCATAGAATTAAATATAAAATTTCCGCAAAATAACAATCTCAAAATATAACTAAAATTTTATCTTAGTTATTCTAAGGTTTCTTTAATTCCCACATATAATTAGAACATCATGGAATTGAAAACAAAATTTATAAATAAAGAAATTACTAAATGAATTCTAATTGTAACAAAATCGTTATAAATTAAATAAAAATTTCCATTTAGAATCCCAAATTTGTAGAACAAGAAAAATCACAAACAAAACCTCAAACCGAGAGAATCTTTCTTGTGGTTCCTTTGAATTAAATTTGATGAAAAATTGCACCCCAAACAAAAAAAGCTCCCCCCATCTCTCAGGGTTCAAAAAACAAAAAGAAAGATAAGAGCCCCCTGAAAGGAAAAAAAACCCTTTTTAAAAATCAGGCTTAATATAAATTTGTGTAGTCTTTTGAAAAAACAATGTGGATCGGTACAAAACGGTAAAATATCATTCCATTATCCCCAAAAAAGAATGGAAGATAAAAAAAGAAGCTATTGAGTTTAAAAATCAAGTTAAAGCTACTCAGGGACAGAAAGGGAAAAAGCTACACCCTGTATAAACCGTGGCACACCTGAGGATAAAAGTTACCTTGGAAAGAGCGGCTTTAATGGTGGCTTGAACCCGGGCAACGCGGCAGAAAGTAAAAAACCCAAACATGGCAGGGTCAAATCTATCGTGTTTTAGACATGTTTATACCGGCCATACATAAACAAGAATGGGAATTGGGGATTTCGACCAGGGGGAGACACGGTTAGAATTTGGCCGGTTGGGGGACGTGTAGGCGAATGTTATCATTTTTTCGAGATTTACTGGAAAAGGAAAGAACACTGTATTTTCCAGAAAAGTTCCTCTGCCTTTTCCTAAAAGTTAAATTTGAACAACCCGGGGAGAGAAGAAGAAGGGGGCGGCACGAGAAACCCTAAAAACGAATTTAAAAAGATTTTCAAGAATTGAACCAAGACTTTGTTTTGGATTTATTTTGGATTAAATTTTTTTCTTTTTTTTTTTTCTTTTATTAGATTCATATAGTAATTGTTTTATACCTGATCCCTCGAGAAACCCCAAATTGTCATGTAACGGTTTTGTTGATGTTTCAAAAATTTTAAACCTTTTTTTTGGTTTTATTCATTTTTGCAATCAGGTTTTCACTTGAATGTGCCATTTTTTTAGGACGAATAGACCTGTTATTAAATTGGAAATCTTTAAAATAGAGTAGATCGTCATGAAAAAAAAGACCATTTGTAATCCAAAGAAGGTTATAGGGGGTTTTTTGTTTTAAACGAGGTTTTTGGGTCTGGTTCAATTAAAGGTCCTGGGATTTTTTGAATTTTTATTATGCTAAAAAAAAGAGGTTTTTTAAATTGACTTAATTAGGATTGGGGGATTTTTGATCTTGAGAAAGCCCTTAAAAGGTAAACTCCGCAGCAAAATGTTGGGGAAAATCATTGGAAATTTGTAATTGAATAAAAGTTCTGAAAATTTAGGGTGTTTTGGGGTGGGTATGTTTAGAAAAATTGAATTAACAAAAGGAGTTCTGAATTTTTTTTAATTTTGATCATTTTATTCTTTCCTTTCTAATTTAATCAGTAATTGGGATAATTGAGATCATAAATAGTAGAAGTTAAATAGTGGGATTCGTTAGTACTTATTTATAAGTCTTCTTTGGGTTTGATCCCAGTACTCCAATGCTCACTCTTTGAAGGTCCTTGCCTAGAACTATCGTAAGCAGGATTGAGTTAGGATTAACTTGTTAAACGATAAAATCGCCACCAATTTTTTTGGCCCGTTCCCCGGGGACTTGTAATTTGGGAAAACTTGATGCCTCCCTTTTAACTTAAATTCTTTTTAATTTTATTTTTTTTGTTTCATTGTGCCCCATCAAATCTTTTGAGGAACTAATTTCATCGTTTTTTTGCATTTTGAAAAGGGGAGCTTTTCTCTAATTTCTTGATCTTGATCCTAAGATTACCGCTTTAAAAGGCGATTGAGAGTGCTAAGAGATAGGGGGGAAATTTTAAATTTTAAACAAACCTTTGGAAAGTAAAAGAAGCAACATCAAAGCTGAAAAAAAATTTCTATCCCCCGGGTAACACAAAGCAACCAATGGCAGTTGAACAAAGGGCGAGGGTTTGAGTTCTAAACCTATTTGAGTAGCATTTCGTGTATTAAAACCCGAATAGAGGCCAACAACTCTTGGACAAGGCCTAAATGCCAGTTTCACAATCAATGCCGTTTGAGGGTTTTCTGCAGGACTCAGCGCACATTAGATGTTTTTGGGATATTTGCGAAAATGTCAAGCAAAACGGGGATCAGGAACTTGAAATTGCAACTTTTCCCCTTTCACTCCCCCGGGGAAAGAAGGGCAGTGGTTTAGTTCACTAAACCAGGTTTCCATACCATTTGGCCCCAGATGGCGGAGCTTTCCTAGACTTTATTTCCTCCCACGCAAACTGCCAAGTTAAAAAATATATCACATCTTTCACCCAAAACCACGAGCCCTTGCATGAAGCGTGGATCAATTAAAGGATCTTCTTAGAGGGTGTCCACATCACAAAGCCTAACAGCTAAATTTTCTCTTTCTCTAAGGGGCTAAAATTAGCAACTCGACAGACAATAATGCAACTGTGGGGTCTTGAATGTAAAGACCCCGGGAAGAGTCTTTGATTTTTTTTGAGAACAGGAAAAAAATAATCACCAATGGAGCCATGGGACAAAAGCACGGGGAGGGGGTTTTTATGAGGCGATTTATGACAGCTTTTGTAGAAAAAGTGGATCCTTGCTTAAAAAGTTGAAGGGATGGCAAACCCAAACCACCCAAATATGCCAGTAAACCCTCATTCCAAAAATGAAACTAAGTGCCAAGTGTGAGTTTTGGGGGGAACTCCAAAAGGGCCCACGAGCAACCCCTATAGCACACATTAATCCAGGGGGCGCAATCATCCTAATTTCTCCGGGAAAGTAATTGCAATTTAAAAAGGGGAAAATGCCCCTCTCCAGGATTCCAAAGACCAGCCCACCCCCTTTTCCCAAAAAAAAAATCTAACTTGAGGAAGATTGGAAATTCATTCAACGTCTGAGAAACGCCAGCACCCATAAGGCATTAAAAAATCATGAACCCCAAATCCAACGGGAAAACCAAGTGGGGTAGTCCCCAAAAAGCGCTTGCTGGCGACCCAAGGGTCCCCCCCCTGGAAAACAGAGACCAACCCCAAGAATACGTGAAGGCAGTATTCTTAGGAGGGGAAAGGAATAAATCAGAAAAGGGGGAAAAACTCCTTTTGTTCGGAAGGGAATGAGACTGTTGAAAAAGGGCAGACCACTAATAAAGCAGAAAAAGGCAAAATTATAAAGAAAGAACAAAAGACTCGGAAGCTAGAAAGACACCTATCATCCACCCTTATAAACCCTCATTGCCATACTTGCCGGGCGGGGAACGAAAAGGGATGGGGAAAAATTCATAATTTTCTGGATTTGTTCAAACATTTACATATCAACTTACACTTGGGGAACCTTTCCCAGATCCCAGGTATCCAAATTTTCTTAAAAGATTTACTATCTAATAAAAAAGAGGGAAAGATCCCATTGCAAAAATTTGGTGGGGGTTTGTTTTTGCTTTTTACGAACAAGCCCCAAAAGAAATTAAAGGGATCCAGGGAGTTTCACCATACCATTTTTCATTGGTAATCTCCCCGTAAAAAAAGCATTAAGATGGGGGGACAAAAACTTGATCCCTTTTTCCCCTTTTTTCAAAAGCGGGATTGGGGG
Organism: Laguncularia racemosa; assembly: GCA_037954665.1. NCBI lineage: Eukaryota > Viridiplantae > Streptophyta > Magnoliopsida > Myrtales > Combretaceae > Laguncularia > Laguncularia racemosa. Next base: position 31,508 of record JBBMOL010001515.1, on the reverse strand, counting down.
AACCCAAAAACCCCACACAAATGACCTTTTAATTTGGCAGACGATCGTGAATTTTTCCTAGGGGGGGTTTATTGAAATTATTAGTAAAAGAAAAAAATTTCATCTTCCTTTTTTGATTTTATATCCTGGGAGGGATGTTGACACTGAAGTTCCTTTATTTTGGGGACGCCCTTTTTACCCAAGCCCGAGCAATCATTGAGGGGTAGGGCCGATTAGTGCGGTTTTTGGGGGGAGACGAGTTAGGAACAAATACCAGTTGAGAAGAAATCAAAAAGTTCTGATGATCTTGTTATGAATTGATTTAACTGAACCTTTGGGGAAATTCTTATCAACGATCCTTTAAGGGTTGATTTTTGAAGTAGCGATTTTGAAGAGACAAAAGATTTGCAATACAAAAAAAGTGACCTTTTGATGGCAAGGGAAAACTGGGATAAAAAAGAAAGGGGAATATTGATTAGGAGATTTTACCAACAAACCCCTATTGAAGACCCTCCTTTCTGGGCTAAAAAACTCCCTAACAAACAGAGTATGCTTCTTAGAGAAGATTCCATTTCCGGCATCTTGCACCCGGGGAACCTTGTTCAGAGGAAAAACTCTTGAAGATCTTAAAGGGTCATAGGTGCCTTGGCAGGGAAAATTTCGATACCCAAAGGGGGTTAATCCATCTTCGCACACACAAAATCCTGAGGGAAAAGACAATTTCAAACCAGTGTTGAAAACTTAAAGACGACTTAATCCAAACATAAAGATTCGTTAAAAAAGAGGTAACAAATTTTTAATGTGGCTAATTTACCCCTATTTTTTTATAGTTCGGGGGTAAGCCCCGTCCGGTGGCCAAAAAGGGGGGAATGACGGGTCCCAAATGGAAATAAGAGTTTAAACCAATGGGGACGTAAAGGATGGCGAGTCGCATTGACACGAAAGAAAATGAACCCACTCGCAAGGACCATTTTCTTTACCTTTTGTCAATCAATTTTGGAGGGGGTTGCTGGACATATGTTTACAAATTTCTGAGGGGATTCGGGTATTACCAAATTTTTAATTGCCCAAAGACAAGAGAAAACACCTTTCACTTTTCCCCTATGGAAAATTTTCTTATAGGGAATCCCCTTTGGGTTTTTAAATCCGGCCATTTTTCAGGGGTGCATCTAGAAATTTTTCAAAGATTTGGTTGAAGAACAGGGGATATGGTATTTTTTCCGTTTTTGGGGGATTCTTTGTTCTTCCTGTGAATTTGGGAAAAGGGGTTTTTAAAATTGTGAAGAAACCACTTATTTTAAATTTGGGAGAAGTGCCCTTTTATGGTGTTTAAGGTATTGTTTGGGGAACAAAATACTCATGGGGGATTAAAGTAGACAATCCCAAAAAGTTTTTTTCAAACCCGAACTTCCCCCCCTTCTTCTGTTAAAGCTATTCGGAGTTTTTGGGACATGCAGATTCTTTTGACGATTCATCAAGGATTTCCCCAAAATTGTCGCCCTCTCCCCAGGTTTTTGGAAAAGAACTTCGCCTTTGATTTTAAATGCAAAATTGTCCCAAAGCCTTTGGGCGTTGAAGGAGAAATTGACCAAGGCTCCTTCAGGGTGGCTCTAGATTGGAACCTCCCCTTTGAAGATGTGCGATGCCGCGACTATGTGGTGGGATTTCCGGGTCAAAGAAAGGGAAAGTATTTCGGCCAAATGTATATCACAAAATTTAACCGATGCCAAGAGAATTATACCACACGAGAAGGAGTTATTGGGGGGGGTGTTCGTTTTTAAAAAAATTTTAGTTATCGGGTTTTTTCTAAGGTGATAGTGTATAAAAACTCCCCTTGGATATTTAATGCCCAAAGGGATGCAAAACCCCTCTCACAGGTGGAACCCTATTCAAAAATTTTAAAACTTGAATCAAAGACAAAAGGGGCAAAAATCTGCAATAGATATCTATCCGTTTGGAGAACCCCATGTGTTAGCACTAAAGGAAGAAGATATTAATGATAGATTTCCTGAAGAAATTTTATTCCGTCAAAAAAGTAGCAGTTCGAAGTCCCATGGTTTGGGGACAGGGCCCACTTCAGTGGCTGGGTCCTTCCAAGGCAGTCTAAGCAACAAAAAATTCTTTATGACCTGAAGTTTTACTATGGGAAAGACCCCTATTGTTCGGTATTCCCAAAAAACCAAAAAGATCAACGTTGGTCCACAGGGAAAGGATGGGAGATCTTGAGCCTTGCTAAGTGGCCACAGGGACACCGGGTGAAAACGGGGACACCCACAAAGTCTAGAAGCTGGTTTCTATTGGCCGTCGTATTAAAGGATGCCCAAAGTTTTGTACTCAATGCTTGATGTAGAGAGACAGCAACATTTAAAGGGAAAGGACAAATGCCACAACACTATTTTGGGGAGTGCGAAGTGTTTGATTATGGGGTTTTATTTTAGGGGGCCCTTTTCCCCCTTAAATTTGGAAAAACAATATATATTGGTAGCAAGACAATGTTTAAGGGCAGAAGTGAAAGCCACTAAAAATGATGCTGGGTTTTGGGTTCTCAATTTCCTAAAGAGGCTCTTTTGCCTTTTTGGGGTGCCTCGCACTAATCATGATCGGGGTAAAATTTTTTGCAACTCTCAGGTAAAAAAGGTTTTAAAAGATATGGAGTATCACTGTCTTCCCCACTCCTTATCATCCACAGATAAGGGGCAGTGATTGAAAAAAGAGCAAAAGGCATCTTAAATAAATAAAACTCTCCAACAGGGGCAAATTAGGCAAAAGGGTTTTGACATGCATTGGGGTTTCAGGGGGCCTAAAATTCACCACTTGATACAACTCCTTTCCAGTTAGTAAAGGGAAAAAGCGGTCACTTACTATTGGGAATCAGCAAAGGGCTTTTCTGGCAATCAAGACTATAAATCTTGATCCGAAAATTTTCAGGGCCAAGGAAAAAGGGCAATTAATGAGCTTTGGTTAAGCTTATGGCTTATGACAACGTAATACTAAAAGGGAGAGAGCCAAAGCATATCAGACGCAAGGTTCCCCACCAAGCAATTTGAGGAAGGGATATGGTATGTTTTTCAACCCCCTTTTTAAAACTTTTTCCTGGAAACTAAAATCAAAAGGTTAGGTCCTTTTGGTCAAGAGTTTTCCCTTAGGAGCAATGGATTAGAACACCCTAAAAGGGTATTTCAAGGTCAATGGAAAGACTAAACATTATGTAGGAGACAAAAAAGGGTCTTTGAAGAAAAGGGGAGTTGACCTTTTCAAACCAAACTGATCCCCCTCTATTCATTGGGTCGACCCAAACGACATTAAACAAAAGGCTGGTGGGGGGAAACCCCATACATCTACTATAGTTTTCCCTTTTAATCACACAATATATTAGTGAATATTGGGTTTTTTGCGGGTGAATTTTAACAAAGGGGGTACGCATGGTCAAAGCTACCCAATTTATGAGCATTTGTAAAGGTGTTTCGTTCTAGGGGATACACGGGTAAGGCACGACCAAGTTAAAAGCCGGCCAAAAGTAAGTTTTTTTCCAAAATTTCCCTTTATATAAGAGCATCCCTGCACGCTTAAAACCCCCCCTTTTTTTAAAAAGTGTCAATAGCCCTTAGGGTTCGCGATTGTCACATAAGACCCCTTTCCCCTACACTTATCCCCTCATTCACACATTTTCTCTCTGCATCTTCGTTTTTTTTTTTTTTTTTTTTTGCTCCTCTCTGTTGGTTTCCCATAGGTGAAGGACGCTTTCATCAATCTTTGGATTTCTGCGTAGTGATCCAAGATGCCTATACTAAAAAAGATGGTGGTAAGAAAGCTCAACCTCGTTTTAGGGGGGCGTCTAGAGTTTTGAGTGTTTTCCCCCTAACTTAAGGGGGGGAGGATGAAGCTAAGTAGAACGGGGCGAAACGGAAGGTATTCACGCCCAAAGTGGTAATCATCAAGAAGTTCTCGCTCGGGAGGGGTTGGGGGGAAAAATTTTATCAATTTTTAACGATCCAACTTGGAGGCATTTTGAGCATTGGGAGGACGTTTATGTTCGCTGAGCTAAACTTTTATCGCCACATTTAAGCTTACATTCGGCTGCATATCCCCCTTGAAACGGGCTCCTTCTGCTGCCAAAAAAAAGTTACCACCGTGTTGAAATGAAGAATTTTCAATGTCTGGGTATTTTTTTGACAAGAGTTTATCGACTCCGATGGTTCCTACTTCCAAGCTTTTCCCAAGGGGTTATTACGTATGGGGTGGAATATGGGAGATGGGGGGTTGGATCCATCCCAAAACTAAGGGAAGCCCTTTACGGGGTCCTGCCTGTGAGGGCTCTTACATTTTAAAACCCCTTTAACCCCTGGGAGAGGTGATTCTCAAGGGGGTTTTGAAGCTTCGAATTTACTAGCGTGAATATGATCACTGGTTCCCCGGGTTTAAAGTTGGATTAGCAGCTTTTTGGGGGTTTGAAAAAACAGTGCGATCTAAGGGATACAGGTTTTGTCGCTCCTTTTTACCCGTTTTGAAGAACTATGGGGTCTTCCCAACCGGTTCCAAAGGATAGTTTGGAAGTACCTCTCTCCCTGGAAATGTTTTGCGGAGGTGGCGGTTTTGCATACTGGATCATTGATAAATAAAAGAGTAGAGATAAACCCAGAGGTGGGACAAGAGCAAGCTCGGAGTAGGCCCACCAAACCAGGAGCTGGGAGATTTTTAAAAAAAAAGATTGACTGCGGATGTGGAAGAAATTAAGAGAAACGAGCCAGGGTCAAAGCGGGTGAAGGGCTAAGGTTATTTTTGGGGACTGTTTTTTCCCCTTTGAGAAATTGGGGGGAGATCTCCCCCATGCGGTGGCTCTAGGTGAGGGTGTGTATCACAAGTACTGGGTTTTTCTGGGGAATCGTCACTCGAGCGGGCTATGATCCTGGTTTCATTTGGAGAATCCTCGGGGGCACTTTCATGCCCCGCATGAAAGTCCAGCAGTTCTATGCCGAATGAGCAATCGCAGATACTGAGGGATTGGCCGATTCTCCCGCTGAGGGGACTATACCGTTTCCATCTACTGACTTTAGTACTGACACGCGGGTGGATAGATAGAAAATTGGGCCCGGGAGATTTTGGGCTTGTCAAACAGCCCTTTTACTTTTGTTTTTCTGTCCAATTTTTTTTAATTATGGAAACTGACTAACCACTAAAGTTGAAAAGAAATGTGTTTGTTTGTTATTTTCATCGATTATTTTTTCTTTTGTTTGTTTTGTTTTTGTTTTTTTTTTTTTTTGTAATAAGGCTTTCAAAGTACACCAACCCTTACGTTTAGCAGGGGGTTTTCATGATTTACCTTTGGCCCCCTGAATTTTTTTTAACGATTCGCATTTTAAGAAGTTCAGGGGAAATTTTCATTTTCCTTTTGTTTTATTTTTGTTTTATTCTTTTTCTTCCTTTTTGCAATCTGAGGGCATTGGGGGCAAGTCTATTATAAGTGTGGGGAAGGGGGGGGTTTGGAAAACAAAAAAAGGGTACAAGGGTTGTGCAATCAAAAATTAATTTCCTCTTTTTTTGGTAACTTGATGATGACGTTTTACAATCGACTGCTGAGATTTGTTTAACCCCCGGGAAAATCTTTTCAATTTTTTTTCTCTTTTAGTATTAGGATACTTGCTAAAATTACAAATGAAATCCAAATGAAGTAAACTTCTTGTTATTTAAAACCTCTACTTTCGGAATTGAGATTGGTAAGGTCACAGTGAGTTTAGTATCTCTTCTTTTTTTTCTAGGTGAGTTATGTAAAAATTTGATGAAGGGTAAATATACTGTAACTTGGTGATTCCTTTTTTGAAAAAGTTTCTGAAAAAAAAAATTTTGGGGATAATTTAAGAATAAATAATAATAAATAGTTCAAAGTGGACCTCATAAACTCGAGTAATTAAGCCTGTGGAAAGCCTTTTTTGGGGAATAAACATCTATTGACCGGGTGACAAACTTTGGGGTCAATGGCTGAAAAACTCGCTACAAGGGTTTTAGAAAAGTCTGAAAAAACTGACTTAAAGGGCAAAAAAAAAAAGTTGATTTTTGGGGTGGGACGGGTTCGAAAGGGGGATCTTTAAAAACCCAGTAGCCAAGATTGCCTGGGCTGGGACTTACTGACCAAGGAAACCGTTTAACTAATTAATTAAAATTTAAATTTAAAGATTTAATTAGACTCGAACAAGTAAAACCTAGGGGGCCCCCTACATGAGGGAAAATGTCTGTACCTCAAGTGTACTCAGGATTATCGATGAAAGTTGTTTCTGGGTCTTAATTACTTAAGTTTTAATGGTAAAAATCCCAAGATCCTTAAAATTGGATGAAACAAAAAGAAAAGCTAGGGGACAATGGATACAAAATCCTTTACCCCCCTTGGTTGCTTTCAAAATTTTAAAGGATTGTATATTTATTTTTCTCGTCCAAGTTGTGGCAATTTTGACTTCAGAATTTTAGTTTAAAAAATAAGGGTAAATTTAATTTTCTTGGATTAGCTTTGGAATTTTAGTATCTGTATTTTTTTAACAACTAACGAAAAATTTAGTAAAATTATCTGATTGAGGTTACAGAACTCGATGATCTGAAAAAAACTTCTCGATTGTTTTGGGAAATTTGAGAACTTGTCCTTTGGGTTTTTTTTAAATCCGTGTTTGCTTGAGACAAGCAAAAGCCTTTTGTGGGGGAAAATTTTATAACAGTTAAATTAACCCTTATAAATCAGGGGGTTAATGATGATTGTGTACTTTTTAATAAAATCAAAGTGGAGTCGGTACTTAACAGGTAAATATATATTTCAGGGGTTAATACCAAAAAAAAGGGAAAGAAAACAAAAAAAGCATGATTAAACTTTAAAAAATCATTAAAGCTCTAGGGACAGCATAAAAAACCACGCTCGTGTTAGAACCTGTCACACCTGGTTTTTTAAAAACATTGGGAAAAGGGAAACACCTTTTGATATGGGGGTGCTTGAAGCTGTTGCAGATGCTGCAAGAATGAAAAATCCAGAACAGGACGGTTTATAATCAGCCGGTTTCTAGCGGTTTTAGCTGTGCCCCACTGAACAAAATGAGGAATTGCGGGTTTTCGACCAGAGGGGGAAAACGGGTTTGAAATTTGGGCGTGTTGGGGGAGGTAGGCGAATGTTATTTACTTTTCGGATTTACTTGGAAAAGGAAAGATACACTCATATCTTTCCCCTAAAGACCCCTTTCCCTTTTCCCAGAAAGTATAATTGAACAACCCTAGGGAGAAAAAGAAGGAGCGGGATGAGAGAAACCCTAGAGACGAGAATTAGAAGATTTTCGGGAATTTAAGCCAAGATTTTGTTTTTGGATTTTTTATATGGATTCAATTTTTTTTCTTTTGTTTTTTTTATTAGATTCATGATAGCAATTTTTTTTAAATGATCCCCCAAGAAATCCCTAAATTTTCAGTAACGGATTTGTTATGTTTCAAAAATTAAACCCCGATCTTTGAGTTTTTTCATTTGCAATCATGGTTTTTTTTCACTCGATTTAGCAAATTTGGGGCAAACTGTCTCTATTTTTAAGTGAGAAATCGTTTAATGAGAGATCCGGCATGATAAAAAGACCACTTGTAAACAGAGATAGGTTATAGGGGGTTTTCTGTATTGAACGAGGTCATTTTGGTCTGGTTCAATTGAGATTCCTAGGGTTTTATTGTAATCTTAAAATTTTGCTAATTTAAAAAGAATCTTAATTTACTTAATTGGGATTGGGGTTATTGATCTTAGAAAGACCTTAACTAGTGCAAGAACTCCCTAGATCAAAGATGTTATGTTTTAAAACATTGAAAGTTTGTAAATTTAATAAAACGATAAAATTTGGGGGGATGTTAGGGAGGGTATGTTTTTGTAATTTAATTTAAATAAAGGGGTATCTGAATATCTTTACTTTGATCATTTTTTTCATTCCTTCTAGATTTAATCAGTAATTAAGATAATTTGGGTCTCAAAAAGTGGAAGTTAAAAATTTTGGATAATGTTAGTACTATACTTAAAGTCTTCGTGGGATCGAAACCTATTCCAAGCTATACTGCAATTGATAGGGGACACTTGCCCGAGAACTGTCGAAGTGGATTGAGTATAGGATTTAAATTTTTAAACGACAATCATCCATCACCCCCCTAATCCCCCCATCCCTGTTTTTATCCAAACAAAGGAATTTTTTTGTTTTCTCTTAAAACCAGTCTTTTCTTTCCCAAACTGAGGCTTTTTAAGGCCGGGGGGCTTTTTTTCTCAAAGGTGGCTTAAATTAGTTGGAAAGCCGATCTCAAAGCCAAGGTGTAGAGCAATGTTTGGCCCTTTTGTGCTTTTTTTAAATTCCCCTTTAAATGTTTAAAATCCTCTAAATTTTCATGTTTTTACTTTAAACTCTTTAAAAACCTAAAAAAGCCAATAAACCCCCAATTTAAAACCTTTCCTTAGAATTTCCGAATATTAGTAAGAATTTAACATGTTTTTCCCATAAAAAATGAGCAAAAATATACCCTGTCATAAACTGACTAAAAAATATGACAAGATTTTTATTGTTTTAAACCTAAATTTAGGAAATTACTTTCCTTTTTTTTCATGCTTTGCCATTTTTTGTAAAACCAATTTTCCTTTTACTCTCCATTTTGTTATAGAGTCTAGAGCAAAAAAATTATGTTTTATCCATTTTTCTCACAAACTCGATAAAACTTTCATTTTCAAGTTCTTTACCAGATCAGTTTTTAAATTATGATTAAAAAATCCTTTTTACTTTGAATTTTTTTTTTGAAAAAAAATTTTAAAACATAAAAAGTATCACCTTGCTTTAAGAAAAAAAACCATGTAAAAATGAAAATTTATTAACTTTTTTAAAAAATTAAATTTATTACCCCCTAAGCTTAAGGGTTTTTGTCGGGTGAAAAAGATCAAGATGTAGGTTCATTTTTTTTTTATTTTTTTATAGAAATAACATTTTTTGATGATGAGAAGTTTAACCATTTTAAATTTCAACAATATCACATTTTAAAATCTTTAAAAGAAAAATTTTTGGTAAACCATAACAATTTGTTTTTTTTATAGTTTTGTTGTGTGAAAAATTAACATGTCCAGGTTTTTTGTGCCCCAAAAAAGTTTTTTATCTTGATTTTAAGAAAACATCTTTTGACATCTCGCTTTTAAAATCAACCCTTTAAATTTTTTATTTTTTTGAAACCTTTAAAAGTTTTTCTCCATTTTTGATCAAAAGTTCTACTTTGTTTTTCCAAAGATCATTTTGAACCTTTGTCACAGGTTGACTAAAACTCAAGAGATTAGTTTTGACCCTTATTAGAAAGAATTTTTAAATTTTGTTAGACGGAAAGCCTACTATACCATTGCTGTTATTTTTCCCCTTTACTATTGCACCCAACTTGACATAACCTCCATTTTTCCGTTTTTTATTTGTGAACAAAAAAACACTCCTGCATGTGTCAGACCACCCACTATCTGGGACCACAATTTTTTTTAAAATTGTTTTTTTGTTCTTTTCATTTAAAAAAAAAACTAAACCTTTTTAAGAACCCAACTACCTTGGGTCCCCCCATAATTTAAGCTCGTGTTTTTTTAATTTTTTTTCTTTTTGTTGCAAAACTTTTTATTTTTTTTAATAAAATTTTTTTTCTATATATCCCTATTATTGCAAAAATAAATGCATAATGTTAATCTTACCCGCCTTTTTTATATTGAATGTTTCCCTGAATTATACACTACCATTCTCTGACAAATTTTATGATTTGGTATAGCCCCCAAATTCATCTGTAATTTCTTTTTTATTCTATTTGTAGTTTTGTTAGGGTACTTTCTAATATCTTTTTATTTTTGTGTAAAGACTTTTTTTCTTTTATATTTTCACTTTTTTTTTCTTCTACTTTTATCAGCATTATCTTATGGTTGGATCTTTTTTTTTAACAAAAAAAAGTTTTCTTTGTTGCTTTAAGGATTCAACCCATTAACCTAAACCTTTTTTGAATTGACATTCTTTGTGATGATATTAACTTTTATAGTTTTCCCTCACTTTTTGAAAACCTGTAAACTAGAACTTTGATTTTTTTAAACTTTATTGATTCTTTCATTAAGCTCCTTAATTTCTTCTTTAAGGGAATTTTCTTTTTTCCATTCTTGTGCTTCTCATAAGTTTTTAATTTTTCCAATGTAAAAATTCCTTTCTTTTTAAGAATATTATTTTCACAAACAACAAATTTTAGTTTGACATAACTTTTTTTCATTTTTCAAAGATTCAATCTTTTTATTTGCCTTAATGAGCCTTAATAGTTGTTTTCTTGCTTTCTAATTATCGGAATCACTCTCAAATTAAAAGATATCTTGATAAACCCCTGAAGCAAGGGTTTACCTCTTTTTCATTATTAATCTAGCTCTAACCCAATGTTTGACTATCAAAATCACTCCGTTGCCTTTTGCTTTTTGTTTCTTCTTTTATTTCTCCCTTTTTTTATCATACAGGAGTTCATATTTATATTCCTAGCTTCTTTTATTGAAGAAATATTTCTTTTTTTTTCTCTTTTTTCCTTCTTTTTTTTGAAAACCTTTTCCTAGCCATTTGGATTAATTATAAAAAATTTTTTAGACCTTTTTTTTGTCTAGCATATGAATGATAAAAATAAAAATTTTAGACCCTTCAAACTTCCTCCTTTCTTTCATTTTAGTTGAAGCTTTTCATGAAGTTAAAATTAAAGGGCATTTGTCTAAGTCATGGCTTTTTCAATTGATTGTCTTTGAATCCCATGAACTTGGGAAAAAAATTTTTAAGATTTTCTTACAAGTCACGTCATCAAACATTTTCCAAACAAAGTAAGTTCATTTGTAATCAAATAAAAACATTAAACCTCAGATGTATTTCACCCGATTGGAAACTAACAATTCATAGTCTTGCATGAGGCCCTCTCCTTGTTGATCATTGTTCACCTTCATAATTTCACATAAATGTAATTTCCTTGGGATTCGCATGATGAAATCTAGTGAATACAATTTGAGAATCTCATAGAAGAAGATTTTTTTGTTGCACTTTCATTTTTTGCCCCTTTTTTTTTATTGGTTAAAATTAAAGGATTAACTTTAGTGAGAATGATTATTGATCTCCTAACATATGATTTCCTTGAACAAAGTCAGTTTCTTGATAAAATGTTTTCCACCATCTTTCCAATAAGGAAAATTATTCCGTCCAAGAAAACATCGATTAGATTAATATGATTGTATTAACCACTTGTAAATAGAAATCTTTGCTCTGAAACCCAAAGTAGGGCCCGAAATGAAAAAAAGGAAAGTGTTTTTTGTTCAGAAATTTTTACCCAAAATTAATTAAAAAACACTTTAATTTTTTATTTGACGAATAATGCCATGAAGATAATAAGAAAAAAGGGAAAAATAATGTGTAAAAAAATAAAGAAGTGGCAATATATTTTAAAAGGGTTTCCTCCTTATGATCATCCTCTCTTCCAACTCCATTTCTAGGCCGGTTTCAACATTGTTTTTCCCCAATAAAAAACAAAGAAAAGTTAAAACACCAATCTTTTGCTCTTATTGTAGCCCACCACTTGCTAAAATATACTAAAGGGGAAATTTATAAAAAAAAAAAAAAAATTTGGGTTGGTTTTTTTTTGTGAAAATTTTGTAAAAGGATTTTAAAAAATTTTGGGTTTTTTTTTGTTCTTATGTTGAATTAAAATCTAGGTTTTCTAGTTTTTTTTGTTACATGGAAGGATTAAATCCCTATATTTGGGGTTTGAAAACTTTTCTAAAAATACAACTTGGATTCCTTGATATATAACTGGTTTTTCATGTGATTTTAGATTTATTGATATTTATCTTTATCCAAAACTTTTAAAAACTTGTATAAATAAGCTTTAATTTGAAAAACAAATATGCCTCTTTATGCAGATAAGATTTAGTTGATAAAACCCTATCTTTTATACTTATCCTTATCTTGTTCTTCAAAAGGGTTATCTTATGTTAAGATAAAAAAATCTTTAATTATCTCAATTAACAACTTTCCACATCTTGATAAAACAAATTTTATACTCATTTAAAAAGGAAATTTTCTCACTATTAAAAACTTCCTTGAAAGCTGTAAACAAATTTAAAAAAAATCCCTAAGGATTATTATCCTCCTTGTGTGGAATAAAATAAGTGCATTACCCAAATACACTTAATTAGTAGAGCTTGGGCTTCAAATAAATCCAACTTGTATTGAAGATAGATAAGAACTATATGAGCATACATTCTATGAACTGAAGTATCAAACTATCTATTTAAGTATCTACTGAAATGTCTAACAAGATTGTCTTATTAACTATTAAATGAAGTGTTTATAAACCACTATAAATACCATCTATGAGAATGGATACTTTTTATTCTACACAATTAAAAAGATTTATTAGATATCTTATGACCTTTTTGTTATCATCAAAACTTATTTAAGAGAACTCAATAGAAGAAAAGGTTTATACTAGTAATCATAGTCTCTATAGGATCAATACTCGATATTATTATTTGTTATAATATAAATCAATAGGTGTACTTGTCTACTGATCATAGGATTGCAGGATAAATTGATATCACATGTTATCAAAACATACAATATCATCAAAATCAATCCATTTTTTGTACTCAGCAGTTCAATGGAATGGTGTAGTCACTTAAGGGGTGATAGAAATCATATCCCTTTACAAGACCTATCACTAGGGCAAGAGCCAAAGGGTTACAAAATTTGGCAATGAGGTTCCTCTTTGAACAATTAGACCCCGAGAATATTTGTTTAGTATCTTCTTTTCTATTATGTATTTGTTGTGCATTCTAGTAGGTATATTTGTCGGTTTTTACAAGACGGTGGGTAAATTCACTAATGCTTAGTTTGTGGATTATTTATGGACCTACATAAATCAAAGAAGAACTAGTCCAACAATGTTCTGTGGAAGTAAAAAAGTTAGCCACTTATGGTGGGTTTACTTGAAATTTTCTTTTGTTGTTAAAACTGGTCACTTGTTGCTTTTTACTTGTAATTTTGTTTTGTTAAATTTACCCTATTTAGAGCAAGTATAATACTTTCTAAGTAGGTTTAGAAGGGGACTCTTTGATAAACACATTTTGGCTATCTCTTTTACGTGAAGGTGGGGATACTCTTCACAAAAATACCTTATCAATTCTTTATAGGATTGTGGCAAGTGAACTTAGATTTGTTGTGAGTGATATAAAACAAATTACAAGTTGATTCAAATTTCCCAACTAGTGCGTAATATCTGGTAAGGAATTAGTTACTTTATGTTGTTCTTGATTCATGCAAATTAGGTTCAATTTTTAAGTTTGGGGATTCACCCCATTTGATTTGGAAATTAGAATCAGTTGTGTTTGTTTCTTTGATTGGTATTGAAATTCCAATTGAGTACTTTATAATTTCTATTCAATAAAATTGGTTCGTGCTATTAAGGTTCACATTGAAGTGGAATCAACATTTTTTTGAATTGTGTTTAGTTGATTATCCAATTGGTTTGTGTAATTGTGATTGGATACTAGCACAATCATCATTTGGTATCAGAGCACATAAAGGGGTCATAAAAGGTAACTTGAGTCAAAATAACTAAGTTTCCAAAAGATTTATCAAATTAAGGATTTTTTTGGAAAATTATTAGGATGGAAAGTCAAGTTATGAAGTAATTAGTAGTTTCCTTAAGGGGTTTACTCATTGGGAATGGAGTCTGATGTACAATACTTCTTGTTAAAATACAAGTGAAAGGAAGAAAACGAAGGACAACTAGTTTACCCTACTGGTCGTTTAGTGCAATAAAAGGTGACATGGGGCTTAGACTCACTGACTAATCAATGTGGAAAGTATTGGCCTATTGGCATTTATAAAACAAGCCCCATTTAGTCACTAATTATTTTAGCAACTAGATGGGGGCAAACTTCTTCCTTCTTTAAACTTACTGACTTTCACAAAAATGAAGTGTAGTTATTTCTAAACTCCCTATTCATTGAATAGATCACCAAATAAATATAAAAAACATTTAATCCTCTGCATATAACATTCCATAACTAACAATCATAAACATTGTAGTCACTCATCGGATTTCTCACTTACATCGATCTCATAGCTTAAAATCGTAGAAAATTAAGCTTTTTACTAGAATCAAAGGATAATAAGTTTACAACTATAGTAGCTAAACTTATGGAGATTCAAGTTTACAAATTGTTTTTCAATAAAATTCTAAGACTAAACGTTTTACGTTTACATCAATTCAACTAAAAATTAACTTAAAAAATTTTGCCCATTAAGTGTAATCTTGTTATGAAATACTTTTTACAAGGATCACAATGTTTTCTTTTGGTTCTTGATTTGGAAGAGATTTGAAAAAAGTTATGGGTAATTAAAGTGTGAGGGAAATTTACGAAATCATAAAGAAATTTTTTTGAGGCGAGGGGAAGTATGAAAACTTTATCAATTTGGGAAAAGGACTGAGGAGAGAGAAGGAAAAATTACATTAGATATTTTGAGGTGGACTTTTTCTTATCAGTAATTAGGATCAATTAAGAATTACCTGATATCGGGTTCGAAAACATACATACTAGTGATCTTATTTAATTATTGATATGCTCAAGACCACTTACAAGTACACATTGCAATTGAGGATTCAATTACACAATAACCAATCCAAAATAGCATGAACCCCTAATCCTTATGAACCTTAATTTTGACGTTAAACAAGATAGAAGAAGAGCAATTGATGATTTGTATTATAAATCAAGGATGGCACAATAAGGAGCCAATTTCTAATCAATTGGGGCATGAACCCTAAATTAAAAATGGACCCTAATTTGTGTGAACAAGAGAAAAGATAAGAGGAGTTTTAAATTTCCCTTTCCAGATGTTACGCACTAGTTAGAATTAGGTTTGATTTTGATGTTATTGATATTACGCACAACACAATCAAAATCCACTCACCACAATTCTAAGAGAATTGATAAGAGTAAAGGGGTGAAAAGGGGTTTGTTTCCCCGGGAATTGAATTGAAATTTGTGTTTCAAAAGTCCCTTAAAAAACCCTAAAAAAAAGGTTTTTAAAAACCCTACTCCCAATTATGGAAAAAAAAACTTAAAAAAACAGTAAAACATGCCCGAACTTCAACCCTCCAACAAAAAAACAAGGGGGAAAAACAAAAAAAACCGGTTCTCCTTTTGGGTTAAAATTCAAATTTTTTAAAATGGCCCGTGAAAAAATTCCCCAAAAACCAATTGCTATTGTCCCTTAGTCGTTTTTTTTTTTGAAAAAAACCGACAAAATGTATTCCCCCCTTTAAATGAAAAAAAAATTTTATTAAAAAATAAAAAAAGAAAAAATGTGAGCGTCTTGGTTCTATTTGTTAAGTAGGCCCCCCAAGGAAAATTAAAAAGGTTTGTTTCCCCATCATTCCTAAAGCCCCAAAAATTTGGCCCTCAAATTAATAGGTTTTTTTAGATTGAAACCCTTTGTTTCCTGTGTTGTCCCCTTGAAGTTTGGGGGTGCCCATTGTTTTGTTGATTTTCTTTGGAATTTATATCCCTCAATTGATAAATGGGTGTCAAGAAAAGTCGTGACCACCCTTTTGAAAAATAAGTTTTTTTAAAACCCCATATGTAGCACCTTCTTGTCAAAAAACCCCCAAGGTTCCCTAGTAGTATATGAAAGGGAATAGGAAGAAATAAAACTTTCTTTTTTGGTTTTTATCTTATGCTAAAAGGCACCTTAGTTTGATTAAAATGAGAAAAGTTCTTTAAAAGCAATGTAATTTATAAGGATGGGGGGATGTGGAAGTGACTAGTTGCAATTTTTTAAACTTTGCAAATTTTTACATTTGTCCCAACCCTTCCACCCTTTAAATAAAAAGGAATACAAAAATTTACCTTTAACCCACCGGCTTATGGAATGGTTTTTTCCCTTTATAGCCCCCGACATCGGGGAGATATAGTCATGCCCCTGTGCAACACATTAATAGATAAAAAAATTTTTTCATTTCCTTTTTTTATGTGTCTAGCATTAGGATCATCATAATACTCCCCTTTAATATATTGACAAAAATTTTAGGCTTAATTAAATTCTTTTAACCCTCCCCATGTTTCCCCCCTAACCCAAACATTCCCCCTTTTGTTGGGCCCCGAGCGCCATGTTTTTAAAAAAACCCCTGCTTAGAAACATTTTATTTGATGTATTTTCCCCTAGTTACCCTTTGCATTGTTTGTCTGTATCAACTTAACAACCCCTTTTCCCTTTTTTAAAATTTCCCCTTTCCCCATAGTTGTAGTTTTGTGAGATCCCTGTGGGAGCCCAAAAGAAAATGGAATGTGGATCCCCTTTTAAGTGCCCCCAGGCCAATTTACAAGAAATCGGGAAAAAAATTCAAGGAAAACATTAATAGGTTGATAAAGGATCTCCCCGAAGGGAAAGGATTTTGGGGCAATCATGGGTTGGAAAGGATTGGAAAACCATGGGAATTTCCCTTTTCTCTTTATCAAGTATAAAAGGAACGGGTTTTTAAAAAAGGGCGTGGGCTTTACAAGGACGGGGTAGGAGTTGGGGTTAACAAAATTCCCTACACGGTCCCCTAAAAACGGTTTAAAAGGACGGGTTTTATGGGGGCAAGAATTTCCCCAAAAAAAATAAGACTAGAAGTACACGGTGTTACACGGTTCAAAGGCAGGCCCTGTATGGTGTCAAGAATTTCCCCGAAAGGGTACACGATAGAAGTAAAAGGCGTGTATATTTTTCAAAACATCAGTTTGGTTTGAGGAAGGTAACATCAAAACCCTAACTCCAATCATTCATATCAATTGTTAGTATTCAATTTCATAGTATTAATTGTCTATTGAAAGTGCAGTACTTACTATTCAATTTTGTTACAAAAAAAAAAAAAGAAGAAGAATCACGACACAAAAAAAAGGAGTGTGATCAAGAGCAGCCAAAAAAAAAAAAATTCGGAAAGAAAAAGAGGAATTTACGAACCCTAGAGTTGTTTTGAATTCTATGGAAGGGAATTGTGATTTTGGGTTAGTTCCAAAGAGTTTGAAAAAGGGATTGGCGTTTTGATATCCTTGTTTGTGAGATTACCGAGTGACTGTGTGTATCATCTTTTTGAGCAACCGAAGGGAGTGTATCATGAGGTTTAATCTATATTTTTTTGTTTTAGTCTAATTTTTTCTGCAGGAATAGTCGAGGCCATTCTCCTAAGGTGAGGGGGGAAAGGTTTGATGCTAGGTTTAGTGATTGGCGTTGGGGGGGTGAGATGAGAGAATTTTTCAGGGGGGAAAAGAAAGTGAAACTTGCTGCCTTTTAAATTTTTGGTTTATGCCTAGTGGGTGGGATAACTAATGTTGAATAAAGGAGGAATGGCGCCCACCTATTGATCTTAGGAAGAGATGAAAAAGGGTTAAAAGAAGGGTTTGTCCCTGCGTTTACTATCATGAATTGCACAACAATTGCAAACTTTTAAAAAGGAAAGGGCCAAAGTGGTTGATTTTTTAAAGGGAGAGGGAAAGTTACGATGTTAAAGGCAAATGTAGGGGGGATAGGAGGTCCCAGGCTAATTTCTTGCGGGATTAAATTTGGGGAAATTAAAAATTTTGTTGAATTGCAGCATTATGTAGTTAAAGGGGAAATTTGGTTCATATGGCTATAAGGGTTTGAAAACCCAAAACCCCAGGCGAAAGGTAGTGAAATGCATGGTTTAAACAGGGTAGGTTCTCTCCCTAAAATCAAACAAAGGAAAAAGGGGAAGAAAAGCCTTTACCTACCAAACAAAAGGAGAGCTGAAACAAGGGGGTTTTAAACCCAGAAACCCCAAAGGGGAACCCTAATTCTTCTACTTCTAAAAATCGTGACTTAGATGTTTTAAATACCAAGGAGGGCCTTTGCTAGTCAATGTCCGAAATGGGCGTGTTAGATTTTGCGGATGAGGGGGGAAAGTATGAACTGGGGGGGTAATGGGAAGATATTGCCTCCTTAGGGCACTAGTGTGTGAGGAGCCGCAATAGGGAGGTTAGTGGCAGAGTGAAGCGAGCTTTAAATGTGCAGGTAAAGGGGAAGAAGGGAGGTGAAAAGAGAGAATTTTTTTTACTAATGTTATTAGGAGATCATATTTTATTTGATTTTGATGGGGAATTTGCACCAATTGGTGAGAAATTTTTTTGCGAGAGGGGGGGACTCAAAACTATAAACCCAGCCTTAAATTGCAGTAGCGAATGATAGTGGTGGCTAAGGTGAGTAAGCAAGCCTTTGAAAAGAGAAATTTAAACCCCTGGTAAATCATGGGCATTAATGTGAATTTTTAATTTTTAATAAAATAAAAAGGTTTCGGATTTAACAGAAAAATATTTTTTTTAGGGTTTTATAATCCCAAAAGAAGGAGAAAGATCAAAAAAGGACATAATTTTGAAGCTAAAAGGTCAAGTTAAAGTTACTCAGGACAACACGGGGAACCCCCGCCCGTGCATAAACCCGTGGGCGCCCCTAAATTTGAAGCATCACTTGGAAAGGAAGCAGGCTTGGATATGGGGTGTTTAACCGGGCAAAGGGTTTTAAGAGTGGAAAGCTAGAATTGGGACGGGTTTAGTCCTGCCTGTTGCTACCGTGGCTACCCGTTTTCCCCTACCCGTCCCAAACATGAGCAAATTGAGGATTTACATTTTTTGACCAGGGGGACAGGGTTTTTTAAATTACCCGGCCCTTTTTGGCGTCCCAGGCGACTATTTTCCCACTTGACGGACACTTGGAAAAGGAAAGAAAAAAGATTTTTCCCATTTGAAGATCCGGCCCGTCCCTCAAGAAGTTTTAATAGAACAACCCAAATGAGAAAGGGGGGAGGGCGGCACGAGAAAAAAACCTTAGGAAGAGAAGTTGCCCCCCAGGATTGTTGCCGAATAGTTTCAGTTTGGAAGAAAGATATTTTCGGTTTAAAATTTTCTTTATGGACAATTATTTTATGTTTTGCCTTTTTTAAAATTCTGAGTGGCTAATTGTTTCAAACCCTTTCCCCTTGAGGACCCTGAGTATCATGTCGAATTGTTGATGTTAGTCCAATAATTTAATTCTTTTCTTTGAGTTTGTTCATGTTGCAATTTTAGTTTATTACTTGATATGTGCCCCCAAATATTTGATGGAATTTATCTCTGTTTTTAAAGTTTGAGAAATCGGTAAAGAGTAGATCTTGCATGAATAAAAGACCCCCTTGAAAACCCTAGAGATAGGTTTTTGGAGGTTTCTGTTTTGAACGAGGTCATGGCGGTCGGGTTAAATTTGAGAGCCCAGGACCCCTAACGAATCTTGTTTTTTTTAAATTGAAGAGAGATTTAAATTGGGCAAAAAAGGATTAGGGTTATTGATCTTGAGAAAGACTTTAATTAGTGTAAAAAACCCCCGCAATCAAGTTTGGATTTTAATTATTGGATAGTGGGGGTTATAAAAGAAAGGAAATTTAAGGGTGGATCTTGGGTGGGGTAGTTTAGATTTTTAAATTTAAATTTTAAGGGATGTTTGTTCATTTCTTTTTTTTTTTTCATTTTATTTGTTTTTTCGGGTTTAGGCAAAAATTAGGATGTTGAGATAAAATAGTGAGAATTTAGATAGTAGGGAATCGTTAGTACTAGTACTTTAAGTTTTTGGGGGATCGATACCTTATCCTATCTATACTGCAGTGATAGGTACCTTCCCTAAATGATGTAAGTGGGATTGAGTAGAGTTTAAATTTTTGGGAAAGGGTTAGATTGCCCCCAAATCAATTTTTTTGGCCCCGTTCCCGGGGACGAAATATTGGGAAACTAAACCCCTACTATTTTAAACATATATATATATTTTTTTTTATTTTTTTATTTATTTTATTTTTATTTTTCTTTTTCTTTTGTTTTTACTTTAATTTCGTTGTGCTTTCATTCAAATTTTTTGAGGAAATTAAGTTATGTTTGTCTGCGCGGTTTATGACAAGGAGTCTTATCTAACTTTTTTAACTTTGATCTGAAATTGACCAAACCTTTTAGAAGGCATTAAGAGAAACGGGGCCAAGGGGAATAAAAAGAAGAACGATGGTTTAAATAAGCTCGTCTTTGAGCGCATGGGTCTGTATTGTGCAACCCAATAACCCAACAATTTCAAATCAAGGGCCCTTTAACAATGTATGATTCAAACCAATGCCGTTTGACGAGGATCCTCATCGCCACATTCAGTGTTCTTGGTATTTTGCAACTATCAAGCAAAAGGGAGTATCTGAGGAAGAAATGAAATTGGACTTTTTCCTTTTCTCTCCGGGGAAAGAAAGGCGTGGTTTAGTTCCAAAAACCGGGTTTCCTCACCATTGGACCAAATGGCGGAGTTTTTCCTGGACAATTTTTCCCCACCATCGAAAACTGCCAAGTTGACAAATGATCCCATTTCCAATGATCACGACCCCTACATGAAGCATGGTTTAGTTTTTAAGGGATCTTCTTAGGGGTGTCCACATCCCCAAAACCCTAAGGTGCAAGTTTCCCCTTTTTTAAAGGGCTTGACTTGCAACTCGGAAAAAAATTGTGCGCGGGGGGGGACTTAAATGTGAAAACGCCGGAGGAGTCGTTGATTTTTGTTTGAGACGGGAAAAAATTAATCCCCAAAAGGGCCGGGAAAACAAAAGAAGGGGTAGCGGATTTATGAGTCGATTTGTGACATCAATTGCAGAAAAAGTAATGCGCTCGTTCAAAATTTTAAAGGGGGCTGTATCTCAATCACCCCCAATAGCTAAAATTTAAAATTTGAGGGGTTTGTCGGCCCAACAAAAAAAAAAAACCTACTAAAATTATATGATTTGATATAGGGTTGTGGGTGAATCCACGGGGATTGGTAAAGTATTTCTTTTCAAAGAGACAAAAAGAAAAAAGGAAAATTGGGGGGTTTGTTTGTGAATAAAAAAAAGTAAAAAAAGGGTAAAAAAAACAAATTTGGTAAAAGCACCCCAAAGGAAAATTCAAGTGGTTTAATTTGGGGAATTGTTCGATGCAAAGTTCTCTATTCTTGTTCTAGATAAATGGTTTTGGTTATAAAAGCCTAACAATTATTCTCCTTATTTCCCTCGAAAACCCTCCGAAAAGCGCTTTGAATTATTTCCTTTTATTGATTAAACAACCCTTAGACAAGCTTTAGGATTTAATCTATCAATGCTTTAAGATCTGGAGATCCAATTCATGCCAGAGATTTTAAGAAAACCTATTTAAACATGATAACACCTCCAAAACATAAATTCGATATTTTTTTTAACCAAACATGTTATTGCATCATAAGCTAAAACAATCAAAAAAATTAACGGTTTGACGTGTAGTTAAAAATATATTAACTTGCAAATTGGTAGGAGCTCTATTTCCCAAATAAAAAAAGATAATAATGCCCAAAACTTAGAAGAATTGAATACCGAAAGCAAAGAATAGTTTAAATACAAGTCAATTAGACCTCCAATTCGGGAAAATTTAAAATCTTGCCCCTTTGGCTAAAAAGTAGTTTAGCTACACTGTTCATCAAAAAACGAAAATAAAAGATAGAAACATAATAAACCCCGGTTGTTTTTCCCCCTAAGATGACCCAAGGGTTCTTCAAGACCAAGATTAAAAAAGTTTCCAACCCCTCTAGGGTTGGTTTATTTATATTGTTAGGGGTTGATGTGTTTTTGCTTGCAAGATCGGAAATATCTTTCCTTTTCCAAGTAGATTTCGGAGTGAGATTCGTCTGCCTGGGCCCCACACCGGCGGGGATCAAGCCGTGATCCTCTGTGCTATTCTTCAGTCTTCTTTCGCGCCCGTGTAAACCACGGTCAACCACGGCCAGTTTTTCAATTGCCTTCATTGTGCAAATCTTCAACTCTTCACCCTTTCCCGTGTGTAAAAGGGGTTTTTCCTCGGGTTTTTTTCAAGCCATGTTCATCGGGTTTGTTTGTTTCCACACTTTTTCCCCCTTGGTCTGGCTTCCCCCGGTTCAAGCAGGGTTTCTCCCACGGGTTCCCCCCGGCCGGCCTTAACCCTGTCTTCTCTGTTCAAAGTCCTATTTTGCCTTCTTGCCCAGTGGTACAGGGTTTAAACATTGGGTGCCTAAAAACCGTGCTTCTCCGGGGGTGTAATTTCTTTCTTGATCCAAGTTGTAGTGACTTCTTAAAATACTTGAATTAGCACCTTGCCCCCTTTTTAACATGTTATCCGATGATAAAATTAAAGTACCATTTCCTTAGATTTCTATAAAATCAAAAATAATTTAACACAATTTATATATAAAGTTTGAGTATAAATGGCTCTATAAATTTTCCCCCCACACTTAAACTCTTGCTTGCCCTCAAGAAATTGCTCAAATCTTTTGAGAAATCTATCATAGTTTACAACTTTTTCATCATTCCAAGCTCATTCTTTGAAAATTTCATACTTGTAATTTAATGCTACTACTTAAACCCCCAATTGGTTTCCCTGTGAAAAATTATAGGAAAAAATTTCAATGCTAATCAAAACAAAAAAACTTTAACCCTAATTTTTTAGCAAAAGAATTTTTATTCCAAAGTAAATATTTTAATCCAAAAGGGAAAAAAACAACCCAATTAAACTTCTTTGGGATTTAAAAAAAATTAATCCTTAGTAAAAAAAAAAGATATATATAGTCTTTGCTAGATATTTCCCTTTTATACATCTTTGTTTATCAATGAATGTTCACTTTCAGTTCTTTTTGTTTATTCAAGCATCTATTTTGCGGTTTTTTTGCCCGCTTTTTTATGAACTTTTGCCTTTTTCCCCCTTTATTGTTATAGTGATTTCATTGACGGCAAAACCCGGCTCACATCAAGTGACCGGGTTTTGAGTTCCCCCTAGGACCTCCTCATCTAATCAAGTTTGAATCTCTTAAATTTTCAAATTGAATCTTTGGAGTAATGGCATGCTTGATTCTTTTTTTTTTTTTTTTTAAAGGGTTTTTTGATTTCTTTACAAAAAACTTAAAAGGTATCAGTAGCTAATAAAAACCTAGAAGTAAAAACTTTTTTTATTTTTTCACTTAGGGGCTCGACTACTCTTGATTCCAATTCAAAGCTAAAAACAAGGGGAAAATTTGTTTCTTAAAGATTTCACACTTAATTTTAACCAGTTTTCTAATCCCGCAGTGGGTGAGAAAGATTTGAACAGTCAATTTTACATTTTGTAATGTTATTTCACATTTAGTACAATCTCTAGATTTCTGTTAATTTTGAAAAACTTTTTGGGTTAAAAAATTTCTTTGGAAAAACATTCAGAGTATAAGTTATTCTTTTCTCTATGTTTTTTTATTTCCCCCCACACTTTGCTTTAACGTGCCTCACGTTCCTATTTTAGCCAATTGAAGAGGAAAAACAACCAAAGGGAATTTGAGAATAAGAGAAAGGAAAAATTGGAAATTCCTGGTATTTGGGGTGCTCCCTTTAAGCTCGGAAAGGTCATCTAATGATTTTTTTTTCCCTTTCTGCCGATCCAAAGAGTTAAAAACTATACTAAATCAAAAAAACTAAACTAAAACAAACCAAAACTAATGCAAACAAAATTTTTTTTTTTTACATGGGTTGCCTCCCTGAAGCGCCCCTTTTTTAACGTCTTTGGCTAGAGTTTGGCTAAATATTGGATAAGGTTTGGATTCAGCCCTTTGGGGGTTTTGGTAATGGGTTAATAACATCCGAAAAAAAATAGGAAGGGTTAATGCATCCCCTAACAAAAACAAAGAAAATCGTTAGGATGTTCATGGCATCATAAATGTTTTAAATTTTTACTTCAATCAAAAACCCCAGTGAGGGTGCCATCATTTACTCGATTTTGTTTTTTGAAATTAAAGGGAAAGGTCGCCCTTTTAAATTTAGTGATGAAATATTTAAATCATATGCCCTGTCAGCCAATAAAAATCAGCAGAAAAACCAACCCCCTTGACTTAACTAAAACATCCCCTAGAAATCCCCGGTAAACATTTGGCCCATAAAGTTTAACAATAATACCCCTTTTCCCTTTAAAGGCCCAACTTTAACTTGAAAAAACAACAATGGCATGACATTGATAGAACTCCCGTCACACTGGCCTTAGCGATTCCCAAAATTACCCATTTTGCAAGGGTAGTAAAAACCTAGATCCCCACATTTAGGAGGGAGCTTCTTCTAAAAAATGGCGGAAAAAATTTTCACTCACACAATCTTTTCATTGCCTTTAGCTTCCTTTTTTTAGTGCACAAATCCTTAGGAATCAAACATAGCGCGGGATTTTCTTTTTTTGCTCAAGAAAAATATTTCCCGGTTTACAAAACGTTCCGATCTCTTTTTCTTCGTTCCTTCTTGGATTTCGCTAAAACTGGAGGGGAAAAAGGGGGTGGCAAAGTGATCTCGATGGTCATTAGAGACTTTCAAAATTTGGGCCTGCTGGCTCGGAGTCGAAGTCTCTTCCCGGTCCTTCCCCAAGATTTGACGATGTCCTTTCTTATTTGATCCCCGCAATTCTGTTCCATTCTCAAGGTATTGCTTAACGCTTTTTTTGGGTTTGTAATAGTTTGAGAAGGTAATTCCTTGGTTTCTAACCTGTTTACGATGAAGCAAGTTGGGTTACCGATTTCCAGTTTTGAAATTTCTTTGCTTTGTTTCCTCCTAAATTGTTTGGTATTCACAGCTAGAGACTTAACAATATCCTCAAGGGCTACCGGGGGGAAGGAGCTTGGGGTACGTGGTGTGAGGGGTTTTGGGTGGGAAATTTTTGGGAATGTTAGGGTTATTGCCAATCGGAAGTTATGGATCCCCCCATCCAGGATTGTAGATTTTAATGGGGGCAACTTCCTTTGGGTGTCCTAGAATCCGCCTCAGCATTGGGTGTTATGATTGTCATCTGCAATGTGGGGAATGTCGGTCGGTGTTTTGGGCGCGAAAATTCACAAGCCTTCACTGCTGCGTTTTTTAAAAGCTAGCTGCTGCACAAGGGAGGAAAAAAATTTGAAATTTGATGTTCAAGGGTTTGACACACTTATCATTTACCTCCCTTTAAAAGTACGTGCCTTCCCAAAATTTTTGGATTAGCAGCCTAATGGAGACAATTCCCAGTTAAAAACCGGAGTTTTGTTTACTTTTTGCGCCCCCACTTGCAGAAACATCTTTTTTTCCATCGGAAATAGGTTGTAGGATATTGGTGAGGGTGTTCGGATTCCCATGTTGTGGGCAGCTTGCACAAAGCTTGAAACCCTCCAATACTCATGAAAAGTTCCCCGGTGTCCCTTGTTTTTACCACAAATTTTTCTTCTTTACCAGCGGTTTTGGATGGGGGAAGAATTTATCCAAGAAGGTTACCTACAGTCATGTGGTTTTAAGAACCTGGAGGGAAATAAAAAACCCCAAATTTTGTTTTGTACTTAGAGAAATGGGAAAAGGGGTGCTTGATTGATCGCGGGGTTTTTCCCTTTCGGCCCATCTGAACCAAATATATGGAACTATTTCAAATGTTAAAGAGGAAAAATTCTTTTAAAAACCATGAAAAGTAGAGTAGAGTATCAACCCAGATTTTAATTCGAATTACGGCTAGCGGGGTAGGAATACAAGTGGTTGTTTTTTCACATCCGACGCAGCCAACTCCCTTAAGGTTCTCTCGGATTTTCCCTGTCTTTCTTTTCAGAATAAGGGTGAATTGACAAGTCCGATACTAAGTTCGGTCGGGGGATGATCGCTTCTTTTCGAACCTCTTTAGAGTCTTCTCAATTCCGGGGTTATAAGTTAGTTCACCTGTTGAGAAGAACGATCATACAAGAATAGAAATAAAAAAAAAATTTTTACAAAATCCCGGCAACGGCGCCAAATTTTTTGGGTGCGAGTCCAACAAAAATAAAACCTACTCCTAGACAATTAATGATTTGCATATAGTGGTGGTTGGGCCGAATCCACAGGGTTTTTAAAAAAATTTTTTCAAAGGAATAATAACAAAAAGGAAAATGGGGGGGTTTTGTTTGGGAATCAAATAAAAGTTTAAACAAAAGGGAAGAAAAACAGATATTGGGAAAAGCCTAGCCAAAGGAATAAGGGTTTTAAATTTAGGAATTGACATCAGCAAATGTTCTTTTATTTTGTTCTGATAAATTGGTTTTTGGGTTATTAAAAGTCTAAAACCCATCCCTTTCCCTTTCTTCCCGATAACCCCCGAAAAGCGCTTTGAATTTTTTCTTTTTGATTAAACAACTTAGACAAGGGTTTAAAATTTAATCATCAATTCTTAAAAACTAGAGAGATACCAAATTATGCCAGTAGATTATAAGAAACCATTTAAAATGATCACACCCTCCATAAATGAATTCGATCATCTCTTTTATAACCAAAAATGTTTTTGGTCACTAAAACAGAAAAAACAAACAATTACGGATTTAGTGCGTTGACAATATATTAACTTGTTAATTGAGTAGAAAAGCTTATTTTACCAATCAACAAAAATAATAATGAAAAAAAAGAATAGAAAATTTTGATACCCGAAAGCAAAGAAAGAAAAATCAAGCAATTGGGCCCCACAAAATTTGGGAAATTTAAAAATCTATGACCCTTGGGGTAGAAAAATGCTTTTTCTACCAGTTCATCAATAAAACAAATAAAAGATAAAACATAAAGCCCCGGGGTTGCTTGCCTCCAAGTGACCAAGGGTTTTTCATGATCCAAAGATTAAAAAAATTTTCCTAACCCCCTAGGGTTTGGGTTCTATTTATATTGTGGGGTGAATGTGATCTTTTGCTACAGATACGAAAAAATCTTTCTTTCCAAGTAGTTTCGAGAAGTGAAGATTTTCTCTTGGCACGCCTCAACCAAGCCGTGGGTCAAGCCGTGTCTCCCCCTTTGATTTCTTTAAGTCTTCACTGGCCAGTGTGAACTCGGTCAGACACACGGCCAGATTTCAAACCCTGCCTTCATTGTGCATAATCTTAATCTTCATCCGGTCCGGGTACCACGGTTTCACCCACGGCTGATTTTATGCCGGCCTTCTTGGTTGATGTTCTACTTTCTTCTCCTTGGTCCTGGTTCCACCCGGCTTCAAGCCGGTTTCTCCCGGGTTACCCCCCCCGTGCCCTTTAACCGTGTTCTCCTGTTCAAAGTCCTCATTTTTGCCTTCTTGTCCATGGTAGCCCGGTTTGAACATGGGGCCCTACCCCAAACGTGCTTCTCCGGTGGTTAATTTTTGTCGATCCCAAATTTTGATGCTTCTCTAAAATTTGAAAAAGCACCTTGACTCCCTTTTAACCTGATTTTTCACGTGATAAACAAAGTAC
This sequence comes from Laguncularia racemosa, assembly GCA_037954665.1. NCBI lineage: Eukaryota > Viridiplantae > Streptophyta > Magnoliopsida > Myrtales > Combretaceae > Laguncularia > Laguncularia racemosa. The sequence continues at coordinate 4,233 of JBBMOL010001515.1, read as the reverse complement.
CATTTCCTTTTGATTTTTATAAAAACAATAATAAATTGACACAAATTTTTACTGTAAAAAGGGGTATTTAAAAAAAGGGGTCACAAACCTATTCCAACAATGCGGTGCTGAAGTGACAGAGGGTTGAGTATGAGGAAACCCCATAACCAGAAAAACCCCATAGCAACATTTAACCGGATGGCGTAAATCCCGATTTTCTGGAGAATCAGCAATCTCAAGGGGTAAGCACCTGCTCCAAGATTCCAAAAACAACTCCCCCTTGTCCAAAGAAAAATTAAAAACCTTTAGGATATGATTGCAAAGTTCATTCAAGCGGGAAAAACGCCCGCAACCAGGGCCGCTTAAAGGAATCTGAAAATTCAATCCCCAAATTGGGAACAGATGGGGTGATTTTTAAAGTGCTTTCTGAGCGTCCGCAAGGCCTTCCTGGGAAAAAAAGCCCCAACCCAAAAGGAAAACGGAAGGCAGTAACTCTTAGGGTGGAAGGGAAGTGAAATAACAAGTGTGGGGAAAACCCCTTTTTAGTAGGAAGGGGAAGGAGAACCCTTGATAAAGGCGAAATAGAAAAGGAAAAAAAGGGGAGAGTTTAAGGAAAGAAAAAAAGACTTGGAAATGAAAAAAACCCCACACCCCCTATAAACCCCCCTTGCCCCTTCCTGTAGGCTGCGGAAAGACAAAAATGAGAAATTTCGGTAAGTTTTTGGATTTTTAAACAGTTACACATCAACTTTCCATTGTGGAAGCCCTTTTTCAAATGCCCGGTATCCCAAATTCTTTTAAAATTTACTATTAAAAGAAAGATGATGGAAAGTTTTCCCACTTTAACCAATTTTGGGGAAAAAGTTTTCAATTTTACTAAACAAATTCCCAAAGAAATTGAAAGATCCGGGGGTTTTACCTTTCCTTTTCATTTGGAAATTTTCCATGAAAAAGCATTAGGAAATTTTGGGGCTAGTTAAACCTGATCAATCCCTTTTTCAAAAATGGGGTTAGGGGGGCCCAAAACCCCTGGGTGGCCTCAATTGGCAATCGATAGTGAAATTTCCTAGAGGGTTATTTAAGATTTTTTATAAAAGTAGGACTTTCTCTTCCCCGGTTGATTTTGTGATCTTGGGAAAGGAGCGACGCTGAAGTTTCCCCTGATCTTGGGACGCCCCTTTTTAGCCACACCCGGGAAACATTGATGTGGCTGAGCCGATTAGTGTTCGATTGGGGGAGACAGTTAGTGAAACCAAAACCCCCCTGTGAGAAGAAAAACGGTGATTCTGTGATATTGTTATGCAAACGCGTAGTGATCCCTTGTGGATGATTTTTATGCAAAGGTCCATTAGGTTGAGTTTGGAGTATGCAATATTGAAAAGCAAAGATGGTGTAAAACAAGAAAGTTGACTCATCTTGATGGAAAAGGGGAAATTGGGAATAACAAAAAGGGGGGAGAATATTGATGCAGGAGATTTTACCAGATTGAAGCCCTCTATTGAAGATCCTGGTTAAGTTCATCATTTATTCTTTTGGTCGAGCCAACGACGTTAAACAAAAGCGCTGGCCGAGAGGCAACCCATGCATCTATTAGGTTAGTTTTTCTTTTCTTTTTACTGTCATCATCATTGCATTTGTTAGTGGTAGTTTTGCAAGTAAGATTTTAACAAATAGGGTACGATATGGTCTAATTCACACCAAAGGGTATTTTTTGCATTTGTGAAAAGTGTTTCAGTCCAGGGGATGACACGGTTACAGGCACGTCCATGCCATAAGCCGTGCCAGAAGGTAAGACTTTTTCTTGCTCTTTTAATTAGATCAGTGGATAGCACGGCTAGTGAAACGCCCAGATTTTAAGCCGTGTCGTCAATAGCCTTTTAGGGTTCGCACGTTTCCAGACATAAAACCCCTTCCCTTCATTTCTCTCTTCATTCCCACATCACCTCTCTCTGCGTCTTCGTTCTTTCTCCTTCCCTCTCTGTTGAAGAACGTCATTCATCACTCTGTCCAGATTTCTCCAGCGTGGTGTAGTCAAAATGCCGAGGACTAAGACCGTGGCACGCAAAAACGCCCAACCCCGTTCAACTGGTGGTTGCTCTAGGTCCACCCGACGCTACCCTCCTAACTTGCGGAGCGAGGACGAAGGTAAGTATGATATGGTGCGTGAAAAGAAGACATTTATGCCTAATGTAGTAGTTGATTGGCAAGTGCTAGCTAAGTATGGGTTAGTGGAACGATTTGATTATTTCTTGAACGATCCCGCTTGGAAGGCACTTCTGAGCATTGAGGAGGACGTGTACTCTTCGCTAAGTTATGATTTTGTAGCTACATTCAAACTTAGTTTTGGTCGGCACACCCAACTTGATAATGTGGTCTCCTTCTACTGCCAAGGGAGTTACCACCGTGTTGAAATGTGATAGAGCCATTTTATATTCAATCTTTATAGTATAAATTGTGTTAAATTATTATTGATTTTATAGAAATCATAAGGAAATGGTACTTTAATTCTATCATCGTGATAAATCAGGTTAAATGGAGTCAAGGATGCCAATTCAAGTATTTTAGAGAAGTCATCTACAACTTGGATCAAGACAAGAAATTACACCACCGGAGGAAGCACGGTTTGAGGCATGGCCAAGGTTCAAACCGTGTTACACACTGGACAAGAAGGCGAAAATGAGGACTTTGAACAGAGAGAGACACGGCTTAAGGCACGGCCGTGGTGGAACCCGTGGGATAAACCGTGCTTGAAGCCGTGGTGGAAGATAGATGTGCCAAGGAGAAGAAAGTGTGGAACTTCAACCAGATGAAGACACGGCTTGAAATCTAGCCGTGGGTGTAACCGTGCTACACACTGGACACGGATGAAGACTTGAAGATTATGCACAGACTAAGGCACGGCTTGAAATCTGGCCGTGTGTCGAACCGTGGTTCACACTGGGCGTGGATGAAGACTTGAAGAATATGCACAAAGGATGGCACGGCTTGATCCACGGCCATGTGTTGAGGCGTGCCAGGCAGACGAATCTTCACTTCTCGAAATCTACTTGGAAAAGGAAAGATATTTTCGTATCTTGCTAGCAAAAGATCACATGCTACCCCCTAACAATATAAATAGAACCAACCCTAGAGGGTTAGGACAACTTTTGAACTTTTGATCTTTGGAATCTTGGATCTTGAAGAAGGAAACGCGGAGGTAGAGCAAGCAACCGGGTTCATTATGTTTTATCTTTTATTTTCGTTTTATGGATGAACATGTGTAGCTAAGCTACTTTTCTAGCCAAAGGGTCATAGATGTTTAATTCTCCACGAATTGTGAGGTCTAATTGACTTGTATTTATTCTATTCTTTGCTTTCGAGTATTCATATATCTTCTAATTGTTTTGTCATTATTATCTTTGTTGATTGGTATGAATAGAGCTCTTCTACTTAATTAGCAAGTTAATATTTGTCAACTAGCACGTCAAATCCATAATTGTTTGATTGTTCTAGTCTTAGTGACGCAATAACATGTTTGGTTATAAAAGAGATGATCGAATTCATGTTATGGAGGTGTGTGATCATGTTTAAATAGGTTATCTTATAATCTACTGGCATGAATTGGTAGTCTCTCTAGATCTTAATGCTATTGATAGATTAAATCCTAAGCGCTTGTCTAAGGGTTGTTTAATCAATAAGAGAAATAATTCAAAGCGCTTGTCCGAGGTTATCGAGGAAGTAAGGAGAGATAGGTTGTTAGAGCTTGTTAATAACCATAACCAATTTATCTAGAAGAAGAATAGAGAACATTTGCATCAATGATCAATTCCTAGAATTAAACCATCTTGATTCCTTTGGCTAGGCTTTTACCAATATCTGATTTTCTTACCTTGTTTTACTTTATTTGATTCACAAACCAAACCCCCCCCCCCCCATTTTCCTTTTTCTTATTGTTCTCTTTGAATAGAAATATATTTACCAATCCCTGTGGATTCGACCCTACTCACCACTATATGCAAATCATATAATTGTCTAGGAGTAGGTTTTATTTTTGTTGGATTCGACACCCATCAAAATGAGAAACTTTATCAAGTGTTTGGGTATTTATGACGAGGAGTTTATCAACTCTGATGAATTTGCGCAGCTTCCTGATGCCTTTCCTAGGGGCTTACTGCAGCATGGAGTGTGGAATAGTATGGGAACCGGTAGATAATGACCCTTCTAAATCAAAGGTTGCCATTTAAGGGATCCTGCCGTCGTGTACTCCATTACATT